>JAPZDV010000005.1:20788742-20798797 GCA_029814665.1 Acanthurus lineatus | reverse complement strand
AACCTCGTCATCAAAATAATGCAAAGCAGTCAGAGGAAATAAAAGACGATCTCCTATCATCGCACACCTGCTGACACACATATTTTATGGTTATTATATCCAGATAACAACTGGTGAACTTACAGAGTGCTGGAGTGCAGATCCACAGACTTGTGGGTGAACTGGATCTGCTTTTATAGGAGACCACACCTCAGCTAGAAACTATCAAGAGCCTTTGATAACAAATAACAAAAATGCCTCACTTTGGTGCCATCTAGTGGTGGTATCACCAATAGCACCTTGGCAGACAGCAATGAACAACACTATCACAGATAAAACAAGGGATTTCCCCCAATGTTGTTGCATTTTTTTTAAAATTTAAATGCCAAAATCACAACTTCATCTGATCAACATGAATTAACTTAAAAAAAGCACATTATCAAACATTTTTCTTTAATTTTTTTTATTATATTCATGTTTCAATCAAGGCAAAACAATCAGTCAGAATCAATGTGTGTTTTACATGTTTTGGACAAGTGCAGGCTAAACACGCCTCTGATTAATAAAAAACTTTTGATCCATAGTGACTCTTGTGTTATGTAGGATGATGAGGGTTTCCTGTTTGAACTCTTCTTCTCTCTTTTCCCATCCAGGCATCTTCGTCTAGTCCGAGTCACTGCTGCAGGAGCTGCTGGAAGACTACAGGAGAGACAAACATCATCATTTCATTTTATGATGACATGTCATTATGTTTTAATGAAACAATAACATCCAGAATTACTCTTGCAATTTTTTAAATATTAGTAGGCAGCAGAAACAAACTGTAAACATCAACTTTAACTTAATAACCCCTCAAACTGCTAACATGTTAGCAAATTTTTTTCCCCACACATCGAGCAGACACAGAGTGACATTAGTGTTCATTAGGAGTTGAGTAACTCCACATGATAAACATAAGACCAATATCCACTTTTCTTTTAACTCTGTTTTATGTCTCTAACAACTCCTGAGAAAAATATCTGGCTCTTTTGCTGCTAAAAGCTTCACGTTGTTCAACAGTTCACTGACAAATCTACCAAAAAAAGAAACTGGAAAACAAAAAATATGAAAACAATCAGCTGCCAATTTGATAAGGACATTTCATAACAAAGTCTAACTCAGCAGTCCTGCAGTTTTAACAAAAAGTGAACGTTTTGTGGCGGTCGTTTTATTGCAGGACTCCTGTATGAGACTGTATTATTTTAAGTTGGATGCATCTGAGAAATTGTAACTAAATGTGTTTCCTTTTTCAGAAAAAGGAAGAAAAGTGTTTCACATCTTCAGGGATGTAAGCTGTAGATGTTTTTAAAATGTATTAAACTGACATGTTTGATCGAATGCAAAAAGGAAATTATTTTTTAATGAGGCTTAAATGTGTCTGTGGGGCACTTTGGTACAAAGAGACTCGACGATTTTACACTTTACATTTATAATTACAGAAACTGGGTCTCACCCCGTGACACTTCCGTCCTTTCTTGTGGCAGTGGCCGTGCTGGTGACCATGCTTGTGCCTGTGGCGATGACCGTGTCCGTGACCGTGTCCATGATGTCCGTGTCCATGATGTCCATGACCATGACCATGACCATGTTCATGTCCATGTCCATGACCATGTTCATGTCCATGTCCATGCCCATGATGCCCACGTCCACGTCCATGACCATGATGTCCATGGCCGTGATGCCCATGGCCGTGATGCCCGTGTCCATGTCCATGATCGTGCCCATGTCCATACCCGTAGTCATACCCTCCATAGGATGGACCTACAGGAAACTGCCCAGATGGAGCACAGGGCGGAGGAGGGCAGGGCTGAGGTGGTGCAGGACCTGATGGACATTGAGGCTGAGGGTCACAGCCTGATGACCAGGGAAACTGGTTTCCTGGTCAAAAAAAAGGAAGGGGGTCATCATTTCCCTCTTTTGGTTTATGTACAAATGTACATTTTTTACACCTTGCAATTAAATGAAGAAGGTTTAACAAAAAACAGGGATGAAGTAAAGTGAAAAAGACAGAAAAAATCAGTTATTTACCTCTGTTATTTCCGTACATTTCAAGATTTCAGACCTCAAGAAAGAAGAAATGGGGAAGGCGTTTAATTTGCAAACGAATCTATCAACATAAGAAATGAAATAATTGAAGTAGTCGCTGCAGAAAAGTGTGCTTTGTTCAACATTTGAAAACAGTCAGTGCAAATCAAAAGTAATGCATCATGCAGTTGTGATTTTTGTCATAAAGTCATGGTTGAAAAGGCTGCAAGAAAACATGATGAAAAAATGATGCAAAGCAGATAACAAAGGATTAACAAGATGATCATCCATCAGTGAACACATGCAGATACTCACATTTTATAGTTTTTATATTCAGAAAACAACCGTGAACTTACTGAGTGCTGGAGTGCAGATCCACAGACTTGTGGGTGAACTGCGTCTCCTTTTATAGGAAGCCACACCTCAGCTAGAAACCATCTAGTGCCCTCGAGGGCAGAGCCTGGAAATGTCTCACTTTGGTGCCGCCTAGTGGTGCTATCAGTAATGACACCGTGGCAGACAGCAAAGAATACCACCATCACAGGTCAAACAATAGATCCCCCCGGTACTGTTTCAAATCTTCATCCCATAATCATAACTTCATCTGATTTGCATGAACCAACTTGGAAAAATGTTAAGAAAAGCAAACACAGGTTGTTTCATTTCTCCTTTTTTAAATTTATTTTATTTATTTATTTATAAGGACAGTACACATAAATCAACATTTCCTTAAATGTGACAGCGTAACAACCAGCTGATTTTCAATCAAGGCTGGACAATCAGTCAAAACTCACTTTGTGTTTTACATGTTATAGGTTAAGTAGAGGTCATACATCCAGCTGAGTGATAAAGTACTTTTGACTCATGTGTGATTCTTGTGCGATGCAGGACGATGAAGGTTTCCTGTTGGAGCTCGTCTTCATCTAGTCGGAGTCGCTGCTGCAGGAGCTGCTGGAGGACTGCAGCCGAGATGAGCATGAAAGAAAATATAAAAACAGACAGAACAAGTCAGTCAAAAGGGTCACAATGACGTCAAATCTTCTTTATCAGTTTTCTGTTTTAGAGATGAGAAAATAGCCACAGCGTCACAGATCAACAGGACAAATCAGAGCAAATTTTTGTTAGTCTAAAGTTTCCGAATGTCTAAATTATGAGTTTTTAAACTGTGAAGTAAAAATAAAGCATTTTCTTATTCCTGTAGAGACATTAAACCCCAGACTGCTGCAACAGATCAGACTGTGTATATTACATAATAATATGTTATAATATATATTATTTGAATGTTAATAATTGTGTAATAGTGGAGCAGATATTCCACACTGATTAAATCTAAAGTGATTTTTCTCTCCATCTATAAAAAAACCTTTAAAAAACATTGATTTGACGTTGATGACAGAGTTTTCCTGTGATCAGTTTTTATTTGGTTGGTTTGCAAAAAACCTCAAACCTTCATGTTTCTCTGAGTTTCTGCTGTAAATGAACCGAACACCTCTGGATCTCACCCCGTGACAGTCTCTGTCCTTCTTGTGACACTTGCGATGCCTGTGGCCACGCCTGTGCTTATGTCGGCGCCTCGGCCCAAAGCCACATCCAGGTCCGTGTCCGTGTCCGTGTTGTTGTCCATGGCAGTGTCCATGCCCGTGGCAATGACCATGACCATGACCATGACCATGTCTGTGCCCCCGGCCTCCACCGCGTCCTCCTGTCATCAATCATCAAATGTAAATGTCAAATATAATACACATGTTCAATTCATTTTAAAAAAAGATGGGGATGAATCAAAAGCAAATGTGCGTTTCACCTCGGTTGTGTCCGTACATTTTTAAACTTCAGACCCTGAAAATAAATAAAATGTAAAGTCACGTGATTAAAAATCAATCCACACAAAACATCCTTGAACAAATAAAATTCTTTAATTTGCCTCAGAAACACCACAAAAAAAAAAAAAATTAGAGATCAGGAAGATGCAAATGTGATGCTGCTGAGGATTTGAAATATTCCACAATTAAAAATCCCACAGAAGATGACTTTTATCTTCTGCTTATGCCTTATTTTGGTAAAGTTAGACATCTACAGATCATCATTAGCTTAAAAAAGGTGAACTTACCGTCTGTGGGGTAGCAAATCCACTGATGCAGCTTCGGACCTGCTGCTCCTTTTATGTACAACCCCCCCTAAACCTGATGCATCTGATCCGAGGCAGAGCCCAGTGAGACGGACAGTATCTGAGCTGCAGCAGGTGCAATCTGGATTATAATCCATATACAGAGCATGCACACGCAGTTGTGCATAAGAATAATTCGAATTTATCCAAATGCATCGGTCCTTCTGGTGTTTTTAACACATTGAGTGTTAATATGTTTGAGTGGGTTCGGTGTGTTCATGTTCTACAGGTCTCTTTGTTTGAAACATTTTTCTCATCGCTGACCGGTCTGATGTTATCGATGTTATCAGCAAACAAAACCTGTATTTCCTCCTCAAACAGTGAAGACAGACTGAGAATTTGAAGCCTCTTTTCTTTGCAGGCTGACACATTCACTCATCTTTTAAAGCCTTTCCTCCAGCTGGCATCATAAGGCTTCTCTGTGTTCACTAAACAAGACAACAAAGACATCTTTTAACATAAAACAGGCACTGAGGCTTTAATTAAAACATTTTAACATGCAGTTAACTAGTTCATGGCCTAACTTGTCTTTGTGAAAATGTTGTTGAGTCACATGTCTTCATTTGCAAGTTGCAGGTTTGTATCAAGTCTTTAAGGTTTCTGAATGATGAACATTAAAATGACATTGAATTATTACAGTTTCCCCTCAAATATATTTACTGATTCTTTTGTATCATAAAAACTTTTAAGGGAAACATTAAGACTACTTGACCTAACATGGCTTGTCCCCTTAAAACAAGGATGTTCCTGCTTTTGAGGGTCAAGTCAAGTCTTAGGAGACATTTAGGGATTTAAATCTCAGGTCACGAGTCAAATCTCAGGTCTCGTTGTCAGAAAGTCTTTGGGGTTTAATCTGAAAACTGGTAGAACCACTGACATCTTTCAAATCATCTTTTAAATCATCTTTCATAAAAAAATATTTTTATTAATTCTAACAAAATGTTTAATTATGTCTTGTCTATTTTATCTTCGTGTTATTTTGAATTGCCTGATTTTATTTGCTGAGATGTAAATTCCAGTTGTAAATCATTAAATCAAGTAAAAGCCTTTAAGAACCGAGGTCTCTGTTCTCACAGCGTGACTCAAGGACAGATCTCGAGTCAAGACTTTGAGAGTCTCAAACAAATTTTTCAGGACTCCCTTAATCTTTAGGGAGTCAAGTCTTCAGAAAATTGAGTCTCAAGTTGTTTTTGAGTCAAATACAGTTTGAAAGCTGCAGAAAATAAAATCTGACAACATCTGACAGCTGTTCTCGATCATTCTGCAGGAATATTTACATAAATGTCGATACTTTACCTTCAAATTTTGTTTTGAAGTGTTTTTATTCTTGTGGGGAGAATTCACCGATCTAATAAAAAGGTGTGTATGATGATATAAAACCAGCTTTCTTATCAGCATGTGGTCATGCTTAAGAAAGAAGAACACACTGGCTCAACAAGTTACTCTTTTCTCTCTTTGAATGGTTTTGCAGTCACCTGTTTCCGAACCCAAAGTACAGAAACAAAAACTTTTGTGTTTACATGTGGAACTCCCATCATATGTGATGACTTTTATAGCCACATTGCGTCTGTGAACATTCACAAACTCTCACACACCTTTTAATCAACGAAGCATCTGAAAACATTCCTGAAGACTTCAGTACAAAAGATGGGCGTGCCAGAGACAACATCAGTGGTCAAAAGGTCAAAAAATGAAGCTTTGGTGATAAATTATGTCTCAAAGTTTAATAAATGGCTGATAACAAAGCATCATTTACAGCACAAACAGGGATTTGTCACGTACTTTTGTCTTTGACGAGGTGAGGAAATGGAGATATTTTGTCCCTTAAAGCCACAACAGCAGAGTTATGACTGCTTGTCAATCATCAGCATCAATTTTATTTATGAAGTTCAATGTCATTAATCAAAAATATGCCTGAAGAGGCTTTGTAGTCTGTAGATCATGTGACGCCTTGAATGCTTCAATCCTAAATTCAAAGAGAAAAACTCGACAAAAGAAAACCTTTCAGTGAGGAAAAGATGGAAGAAGATGATGGATTTCTCTTCTGACACATGCAGACATGAAATGATTCTGTGTGGAAAAATAAAGCTACACTGGATGAAAAAAAACATAGATACACTATAAAAATGTACGCAAACTGCATTCAGGAGGATGTCGAGCAACTTCAGGTGTTTTCAAACAAACCTAAAACACACAACCTCCCCCCACACGCTGCTTTCCCTCTCTGTACTGCTGGATTGATGGCTCATTAATACAAAAGTCAAGCTCTCTGCAGAGCTGTGACTAATATGTGTTTCTGCAGTGAAGATACACAGTGCTGCTGATAAGACATGTCTGACCTGCCAACTCAGTCTGATAAAGGGAAAAACACGAGACATCACAGCTCATACACAGAGTGTTTCATAGTCAGTTAACATGTGAAGGCCCATGTGTTTTATTTTTAGACAAAAACTAACCACTGATCTCATCAATATGATTAAAAATCCTGATTGATAAGCATCATCTTGTGAGTTTTTTCCAAACAAAGCAACTACTTTAATTTCCAGCTGTGCACTCTGTTTTACATTTCCCTCAGCACGGACTGAAGACACGTCCAACAACAGCAAATCTGTAGAAAAATTATTTATTCTAAGTGTGAATTTTAAGGCAGAAGCAACACGGACAGAAATGCTTTCACACATTTTCTAAACCAGCTCACATTAACTGCAGCAGCAGATGATCACAACAGAGTTTTAAGGAGTAGCTCTGCACGGTGAGTCATCCGGGAATGTCAACACAGAAAGTAATTCAAAGAATGAAATGATGTTATTTTATCTAATGGATTCAAGTGAAAACACAGATGAAGTGCAGATAGAGTTGTATGTCCACACACACACACACACACACACACACACACTCTCTCATAAGGTTTGACAGCTCTGATTGTGTCAATAAACACACATTCCATTTATTGTGTGGATCTTGTGTGTCGTCGTGTTTTGTTTTAGTTGCAGACATTTTGTTTCTTCATTCCAGAAGATAAACTGAAGAACCTCAGCCTCTTAAAAAAAAAGGTCTTTACAGCTTGACCTTCCCCGCCAGCGGACTGCTGGGGAAAAGGGTGGAGAAGCGTCCGAGCGTCCAGACTGGGAAGACGTTTCTGTAGGAGGTGTAGCTGATGGCACAGCTCTTGTTGAACACGCCGGCTATGTTCTCCTGAGGAGGGAGAAATAAACACACAATAAAGCTCATAATATTCGTCATACTGTTACTGGATTAACTTGTGATGTTTTTAGCTACACTAATGGAAGAATAAGGCTGTTAAAGTTTCATTATATAACGTGTAAATAATAAAACTCATGCAAGGTAAAGAATCACCTGAGGCCAGTCTCCGTTAGGCAGCTGCTTGTCAACCAGCAGCTGAACTCCTCTTTCAATGGCTCGTCTGTCAGGATGCCTGGTCACGCCCACAAGAGATAGGACTGATTTTAAATAACTGATTTTGCTTGATTTTGGTTAAATTTGTTGGTTAGATGATACATGACACAGGCATATTAAACAGTGCAGCAAACACTGTTACACTATGTTGCTTCACCTGACAGCCATGAGGCCCAGCAGAGCCCAGCAGGTGTTGTGGATCTGGGATGTGCTGCTCTGGATGTAGCGCCGCTGCTCGCACGACTCGAAGTCCTCCCCCCAGCCTCCGTCCGACATCTGCTGGTTCAGCAGGAACTCACAGGCTTTCTGCACCTCCTCACAGGCATCACTGGTGACAGAGGTGACAAGTTTCAAGCTCCTGGTCACAAGCCAGGTCTTCAGGGAGTCAAACATTTTAAGGGGTCACATGTATGTAGTTTTAAATTTCAGCTCATGAAACAGGTTTTTCAGAAGTCGAATCTCAAACCTAGTCAAGTCTTTTTAGAGTCGAGCTGACAGTTTCTCTCTCACTCACACATTCCTGGTAACAGAGGCTCAACTGGGTCATTAAGGTTTTAGAGTGCAAGTTCATGGAAATCCTCAGTGTACATTTTTGTGCTGGTTAAAAAAAAATGATGTGCATCTTTCAGTGTACAACTTTATTGATCGATGTTTAGAAACTCTTACTCATCATCGTAGATGTGACCCATGCAAGCAAAGGCTTCCAGGCCGAACCATATCCCATACGTGAAGCACACTCCCCAGGACCTGAGCACCAGCACAAACAGGTTATTTTGCTTTAAGCAGGACTTGTTAATTAAGTCGTATATTGGGTGGTGAAACAGCATAGAGACAGTGGGGGCTCACCCTTCCCAGGATCCATCAGGCCTCTGCACCTTCCTGCAGTACTCCAGCCCTTTGTTAAGAGTGGAGCTGAAAAAGAAATCAACAAACACACAAACAGAAAAACCTTCAACTCTTCCTTCCAGAGACCCCTCCTGAACTTCAGCAAGATATTAGGGAATATTTATATTTATATTCATATTTTTTTATGATCTGGTTAATCTCTCTACATCTGGTGTTTATAAAAGAAACTCATGAAACAAAAACAGGATATTAAGAAATATGATCTAAACATCTGCGGTTAGAGCCACTTGAAAATCAGCTTTGTTGAAGGCCGTGCATGTTTCATTCATCACGTCAGAGTTCAGTGTCTGTTCTCAGAACAAATGCATGTATGCATGTGCATGTATCCACAAATAAATGTAAATGTGCACGTTTGTGTGTGTTGTACCTGATCTCCTGGGCTCGGTGGTGAGGGTAGGCCTTTTGGAAATGCCTCAGGGCCTGCATCACTGCCGAGGTGCATTCCACATACGTATAATCGATCATAATGTCACCTGTTTGTGAGTGTGAGTGTGTGAAAGAGACGGAGACAGAGACGGCGCACAGTGTTACTAATAAACATCACATTACACAACACACACTGCATCCTCTTTTTAACAGGGAAACATGTGGTTTTAAGGATATTTGCCCTTATACATTAAAGGATCATAAAATTGCGACACATTCAGAATGTAATGGAAAAGTTTTTTAGCCTTTTAGCGTTGAAGGGAGACAGAAATGTCATGTTTATATTTGGATCTTTGTTTCCCTTTTTTTTTAATATTTGCAGGTTGAGTAACAGTGAGAGTCCTCACGGTGAACTGAGCTCCTCTGAGAGGCTGCAAGTTAAATCAGGCACTGACACGCATGACGCTCTTATTTTGAAATTGACATTCCTTCCTACTCAGTAACTTTAAGGTCAAGATACAACACATCTGACAGTGGAGTTCGATCAATAAGCGGTGATTGTATATTGAGGGGGCAGACCTACCAAACACTTCTGAGGGGTTCAGCAGCTCCAGGAGTTTCCCTCCTCTCTTGGTTTCATAGGTGGCAAATCCACCGTCAGAGTTTCTCATGCTGAGCAGCTACAAGGAGAAGACACAAACATGAAGCCTGACGGAGTTGTTATACTGAAAAAGACTACAGTAACAATCTTACAGCAGTCTGATTTCAGTTTGTAAGCATTAAAAAAGAGGGTATAAAGCGTAAATTAATGAGCTTTAGATGTGCTGGTGGGTGGATTTTGTTAGCTTTTGCACAGAGCAAAGCTAGCTGTTTCCAGTGTTTGTGCTAATCTAAGTTATTTATGGCTGCAACTTTATATTTATAAGCAGAGAGGACAGAGATTCGAATCTTCTCAAGCTTTGGGAAGAAAGTATAAAAGCATGTTTTCTCAAAATGTCGAACTATTTCTTTCAACTCAGGATGTTTTTAAAAAACTCTGAAACTTTATTAGAGATAAGTTGAGAAATTATGAAAATGGTGGTATTTCTAGGCTCGTTCCACCAAAAGTGACCCACTCATCGATCTTTGAAGCTTCAGAAAAGGTCACTGAGTCTTCTGC
>JAPZDV010000005.1:20775771-20788642 GCA_029814665.1 Acanthurus lineatus | reverse complement strand
GAGTTTCCCTCCTCTCTTGGTTTCATAGGTGGCAAATCCACCGTCAGAGTTTCTCATGCTAAGCAGCTACAAGGAGAAGATACAAACATGAAGCCTGACGGAGTTGTTATACTGAAAAAGACTACAGTAGCAATCTTACAGCAGTCTGATTTCAGTTTGTAAGCATTAAAAAAGAGGGTATAAAGCGTAAATTAATGAACTTTAGATGTGCTGGTGGGTGGATTTTGTTAGCTTTTGCACAGAGCAAAGCTAGCTGTTTCCAGTTTTTTGTGCTAATCTAAGTTACTTATGGCTGCAACTTTATATTTATAAGCAGAGAGGACAGTGGTTTGAATCTTCTCAAGCTTTGGGGAGAAAGTATAAAAGCATGTTTTCTCAAAATGTTGAACTATTTCTTTCAACTCAGGATGTTTTTAAAAAACTCTGAAACTTTTTATTAAAGATAAGTTGAGAAATTATGAAAATGGTGGTGTATTTCTAGGCTCGTTCTACCAAAAGTGACCCACTCGTCGGTCTTTGAAGCTTCAGAAAAGGTCACTGAGTCTTCTGCGTATTTCTGGAGTGCAGACTCACCACATTGACGGCATCGTAGAGGCGCTCAGAGGGGACTGGCTTGCTGATGGAGGGACAGAGCTCCTGCAGCAGCATCACCGACTTCAGGCCCTCAGCTGTGCAATCAGCCACGATCCAACCACAGTCACGAGTACTGAAGGGGAAACCCCCCTGACAAAAAAACACAGGAGACTTGGTTAAAAAAAAACAAGTTTAAGGCTGGAGTTTGTGTGATCAGTGTGAGAAAATCAGGCCAGTTCGTTACAAGAGACATCAGCGGTGTCTGTAATGTGATTTCCTGGATATTTTACCTTCTTTTTAAATAGAACCTAAGTCTTTAATTAAGCATTTATTTGAAAAATGTTTAAATGGACTCTTTTGTGATTCAAGCTTTACCTTGTTCATCTGCCTGTAGTACTTCTGGTACTCAGGAGGATTATCAGGTATCTGTTCAGAGAGGAAAAACTGGTCAGACTGATGCAGTAACTTTTGAGAAAGCTGTTCATTTCACATTATATTAATCTCAAGCACACCTGTATGTCTCACTGAAGCATAGATTAGTACACTTTATTCCAGCAAAATATATATGTTTTACTTCTGCATAATGTAAAACTGTAACTTGTTGCACCTGTGTGATGGTGAGGAACTGATGGGCGTCCAGGAGGCACTTGGTTAGTTTGGGATTATTCTGAGCTCCTGCCTGAAAGATCCCAAACATTTTATTATAATCAGCCATTTGAAACCTTTTTATGAGGATTTCGTCGACCAGAGTTTGAACAGCTCTTCTCAAGGTGATTTACAGGAAAAAAGTGACGATGAAGTTGAACAAAATCCTGAGAAGTGGTAACGTCCTTCTGGCTTGTTTGCATGGGTGAGAATTACTTCACATCTAGGAGGACATTTATTTTCTCTTGGGTCTCATTATTTGGTCAGCTTTATATCAGTTCTTAGTTGATTTTTGTGGGATTTTTTTGTCGAAATCAACATATTAATTTGAAAATATGGCCATAAACATGTTTTGTGAAGGGATAGTGACCTTGACCACTAAAATCTAATCAAATCCTCCATTTGTTCACTTGCATTATGAACATACTGAACACACGAGAGGCCATTTTTGCTTTACCTCGAGGAAAGCCTGCACAGCAAAGCAAGTGTCCCACAGCTGAGATCCATTGGTCCCCTGCTCACAAGAGAAGGACAAAGTTGTCAAACAACCACATTAAGTTAAACTGGAGCTCACTGAGTGGACTTTACCTGTTTTTGTAGGACAAAAAGTATAAAACCAGCACATAGGTTGATTAATTTTTAAGGTAGTTTCGAAGTCTAACAATTTTTGCCTCTTATCTCCATCCAAGAAAAGGCTCCTTTAGCTGCAAAATGCAGTATTTCTGCTCTGAGTTTCTGGATATTTATGCTCCTCTGATGCTCCTACATGTTTTTGGTGTGATAAAAGCTTATGGTTAAACTTTCTACAGCTTCATTCGATCTGTACAACTGTTCACTGTGACTCACCACACAAAAGGAACAGAGAACAAATTCTCACCTGCATTTTCATGCCATCTAAACCCAACCTGAAACACAGAGAACTCACTGTTAGTTTACACAAATACTACAAAAGAGCTTTTGTTGAACAACTAATTCTGATCATTGGTTTGGCTCATTTTTTTTTGTTTTATGAATAAGTTGTTAGAGATCAGCTGACTGACCAGAGGTAGTCTGGGATCCTGGATACATGCTTCTGAAAGACCGGAGAGGAGGGACCGTCCACATACCAGCGAACCAGCATGTTGATAGTCTTAGAAATCTGAGGAGAGACGCCGATACTTCATGTTCACGTCCTTTATTTCTATTAAAGTTAGATGGTTAGTTATGATTGAAAAATCTATGGAAATACATTAAGTTGTAGGATTTTTTTCTTGATATAAACATCCAATTCTCGATTCAATCTTTTTTTCTTGTTGTGTTTGTGTGTATGTTACCGGTCCAATGCTGATACATTTGGTGAAGCTGTCGTCGGCCTGGATGTGCTCGTACAGCTCTTTGACAGCCTTTCCTCTCAGCGTGGTGCTGTGGTGGGCTTCATACACATTCAACACCACTGCAGGGCAACAGGAACACAACAGGAGTCACAAGGTCAGGGGGGGGTCATTCAAAGAGCAACTTTTAGGGAAATACCAACGGAAAAAAATCTTCACTTCTTCTTATCATCACATAAAAACATCCTGTAGCCAAGGAAATAGTGTTTTTTTCAATTTATTATGTCTGATTTGAGTTCCTCTTGAGTTCAGCTTGCAATGTGCAACACACTTGTGTGCCATCAGCTTTATGTTCAACAGTGTTGCATAACCATTTCCAAAACTTAACAGACGCTGTAATTACAAAAACATTCCTTGCTGCCTGTTCTACACCTGCGTGCTTCTGTAGGCGGTGGTTTATCATCACGGAGCAGAGTGTGTTGTGCGTCCTTACTGTAGGCGACGGTGAGCAGCGTGCTGTGAGGTGTGTACATGTCACATGCTGCCACATTGTTCCTCTGAGCAGGCCAGTCAATGGTGGCGTAGTCCTGGACGTAAAGCTCCTAGAAGACAGACAGCCAGGAAACATCCAGTCAGGCATGTGTTTTATTTTATATCTTAAGAGGAAGTGGTTCATATCTCAGCTCAGGGCAGGACTGCGTCATGTAAATGTAACTGCAGACTCATGTAATCTATGCGCTGGTTTAAGAGATATCTAGTTGTGTCCAGTGTCTTCAAGGTTTTTTTCTCCTCAGATAGAGACTTTCTGCTCAACTGAAACTTCCTTTTTTGTCATTCAGTTGCAAAATCCTCCGTACTGATCCCTTTGCAAAGGCTTAGATTATTAAAACACACAAAGGCATGTCTGTGTTTAACCTTTATTTTCCGATTTCACCATAATTGTCAAAATAAAAAGAAAAATTACTGCATTGGGCTGCACCCTTTGCATAGTTTTAAGGTGGATCACAGAATCCTCCTGCACTGACAGACACACTGGCCACAAGGGCTCATGAAATGGCCTGATATGTGAGAAAAAAAAAAGATTTAAATCAGTTGCTCTGACTATGTTTTGTTAATAATTTCTCTTCTGTGAAAAAAAGTCCTGTCATTTTTTATTTTGTTTGCTAACTGCTACCTGCCTTTTCATTCATAACCCAAACTTGCTGCATTCATAAATGGGTGCAGCAAGTTTTTTCAGTAGACTTTTGAAATACACTGTTGCACAATGACACTCAGTACTTGGCTTTAATGCACTGATTATTGCGCCTCCTGTTGAGGAAATGTGGGTTCAGCACCTGTCTGAGGCTGAGGACCAGCGAGTCTTCGTCTGCAGCCAGTCTGACAGCGTAACAGTAGCTCATGGGGAGGTAGACCTGTCGACAGTGACACCACAGGGTGGAGGGGTGGGCCGGCATCCAAGTGGGAAACAGCCTGGAAGATACATCATTACAAACATCACAGCTGAATTTAAACAGACCAACAAATGTCCTCACTAATGAAAATATTTAGCTTAATTGTTTGCCTGATGAAGAACTTGTTGGTCAAAACATGTCAGCAATAAATTTTGTTAGTTGATTTAAACTTTCAGTGAATGGACAGCCTTTTATTCCCATTTAGAGTTGGCAGAATTAGCCACCATGGCTGAAGAAACAAGCACAAGAGCACCACCTAGAGGAAGTGCAAGATGTCACAGGAAGTATTTATACTATAGAGGGGCAAAATAATTGTGTTTTCTCTAATTTCAGCTCAGATCATGAAGCTTTCTGGAGTACTAAAAGTAGGAGTAATGGTGAGGGGGTCAAACTTACCACATCTCTGGTAGCAGTGTGTTCATTCCCTCCCAACTGTAGACATTTAAAATGGCCAACCAGAATTTACCCCATGAAGGAATCCCTACAGCGCCACCTGTACAAGATAAAACACACAGACAGCTTGATTATAAAGCTAATATAATGAATAATTAACATGGGAATTATTTTAAGAGTGTAGTGCAGCTCACATGAAATGCACACAAAAAATGTGCCTTTATTAGACACAAAGCAGCAGCATATTTAGCATGAACATGAACATTTGAGAAGGATGTAGGATTTATTGTAGGTTGCACCACAGACAGATTAGTATTACAAAGTAATCCTGTGTGTGATAGAGTGCAGATATAAAAACAAACAAACAAAAAGGCATTGCGTGTTTATGGAACATTTCAAGTATTTCTTTCCCACCCTTGCTGTGCAGGTTGTTCCTGGCTCGAACCATATCTGGATCATCAGGCTCTACTCCCAGAATCCTTAATGAGGTGTAACTCAGTGCGGTGCCAAAGACAGTTGACTTATCTTCAATATGTCTGAAAAAAAAACAAACTCATCCTCAGTGCTGCTATTATTAATAATCTAGACAATGTTACTCTGTATGGTTTTTAGATGTCTTCTGCAGATATTATTGTGAAAAAACCTCTTTCTCTAATAATAACACAAGTTTTTCTGTAGCAGTTTAATAACAGCTGTTTGTAGATAATTTTACAATTAAAATGTTATATTTCATAATAAACACTAACTCTGCATAACTTTGGGAAAAAAGGACTAAATTATGCTTTAACAGCAGTCAAAAGTAAGGATATTATTTCACATTTGAGGTCATCTTAGCTGAAAAAATACATCTCAAACTTTACCTCCACTACCTGTTACCTTACTCTGAATTACAAATACTAAACCATTGCATGCATTGTTGTCAAAAGACAAGAGAAACTGCACTTACAGACCCCAGCCTCCATCTGGGAGCTGAACGGAGCGAAGGTACCTCACCATCTCTTTCTTCCAAGCCTCAGCTAGAGGGATCTTGGCCACATGGCAAGTGATCAGGAGGCCTGAAGCACAGAAATGGACACCTCCAACAGTGAAAGACGGTCAGAGACAGAAGCACATGCAAAAACACTTGTGTCAGGAGATCCTCTGCTGCTCTCTGTTCAGTGTCACAACTCTACCTTCAAATCAGTATCATTAAATCATCTCTTACATGAAAGGACATAAGATTGCTGCTGCCTGCAGGTGTCAAGTTTAAAGACGTGAAGGAGGATACTTTTGCTTTACCTGGCAGCAGAAATAGAGGTCCGCCGTAGTCGCCGGCCCAGTGTCCGTCCTCGGCCTGCAGGTAGCTGTAGAAGTTCATGCCTTTCAGAGCTGTATCTACAGCTGTGTGGGCAGCTGGGGAGCCAGACAAAAACTTACTCTGTGAAGAGAATTAGTGATTAGAAAATAACACCAGACAAATGTTAGAAATTGTCTAACAGCCACTTTGGTTACAATTAATAGAAAAAACTAAATATTTATCTCTTTTTTTTTTGCAGTTTTTGTACAGAAGAGTAAGTAAGTCTGAGATGATTTTAGCTTTTAGCCTGCTAATGTACAATTTATCTTTGAGGCTTCATCTGAAATCTTCCATAATAAGTAACAATCAATCAGAGGAACAAAATAAGATACAAAGCTAACCGTGTCCAAGCCGAGAGAATGGGCCTCCAGCATTGTCTGCTCTCTGTCCGGTGTGTCCTGATCCTCCACATAACGCCATGTCTGCCGGCCCTCAACATTTGTCAGCCTCCAGCGGCTCAGGTCTGTGGCTGGCTCGGTCTTGTAAGGCCCCCCTCGCCTCCGCAGGTGCCTGGCAGATACAACAGGTAACTTAATGTCTGAGTAAAATACTGGATTCTTATCTATATCCTAGAGGGCCATTATAAAGTATCACAAAACAGAAATTTACTCAGTTTGTCAACAAAGAAACAGTTAATTCAGTTGCTTTGACAGGTGTTTTTTCCCTCTGGTTATTATGATTATTATGATGATCATCACGTACCAAAAATATTTGATTGTCAGATGTGGAAAAAAAAATATTAAATTTGATTTGATTCATTGTCTTCATAACTCAAAAAACTGGTGGGAAAATATGTCAGACCTAACTAAGTAAAAGTAGCAAAACCACAATGTAAAAAATATAAATATGTACATGTAGAGCCACAGAAGTATAATAGCTGAGATATAGTATCAGCAAAAAAAGGTAAAGCAGTCATTTAAAATTAAATGGATCTTGTAAGAACTGATTATAATTACTTGTTTATAAGCATATCTATTTGGCTTTGTAGCTGGCTTAAGAAAAAAAAGCTACATTTAAGTGCTTAATATACTTTTGGTTGTCTAATTATAACATTGCATTGTGTAACTATATATAATTAATTAATCATTCAATTATAGGCCTGTTTTTTTATAATATAAAATCTAAATGTAATGTAAAAAAGTAACTGGAAACTGCAGCTGCAAATTTATGCTTTTGATCTCAATATTTCCCTCTAAAATATGTTGAAGAATAAAGTTAAAGAACTAGAACTATATGTTAAAAAATATTCATCTGCTGAATTTAAAATTGCTCTATAGAGTTAATTATAAGGTTTTATTATATTATATTATTTACAGAAAAGCTATTTTCACAGAAACTTAAAATTAATGTCAAAACAAAAGCTCAAAGCTAACATTTAAATGAAAGTTGGGACAGAAACGTAATAAGCTTGCACATGTTTAGCATCATTATCACTACAAAAAACGAGTAGTTTGGCGACATTTTTAGTTAAATACAACAAAAAAAAACTTACGTTCCCTCAGTCATGTCTGTTATTGTCAGGTTCAAAGTTGAATCCTTCGCAGAATCACTTCGATATATTTTTTCTCAGCTACTCTGAAGATTCCGCCCCTTTTTGTGTTTTTCATGGGAACTGTAGTATTTTGAAGAAAAGTAGATACGTCGTTCATTCACAGTCAGACTTCATTTCCCAGCGCACCTCGCGGTGCCGTCCGAGTCATTCTCCACATGGAGAGACATGAGCAGAGACTTTGCTGTCCAATCACAAGCCAGTTGGGCGGAGAAAGAGGCGGGCTTGCTGTGAGATCCGCCAATCAGAGCGCTACTACGACAAACACTACACGTGTGCTCACTCATTGATTATGAAGGGCCTTTTAAACTGGGCCATATAAATTTGAACTTAACGGGAAGTTTACATAAAATACACCTTTATTCAATATTTATCTGTTTGTTGATTTTGCAACTTGACAGAAACAATAACAGGTTCAAATCATACAGAAGTTATTGTAGCTGTTTACCAAACCAGGTGATTTAGAGAAGTGTCGCAGACGGATATGAAATGCTTTTTCATTTCTGAACAAACTTTGCTAATCCGCATGTCATTAGGTTTGTGCAAAACCAGCAAAAACTTAACATCTGTTGTTGTTCTAAAATGTACACATGTTTAAGTTATAAATGCAAAATAAAAAGTAAAAAATTAAACCTCGTTCATTTCATTCATTCTTGATATTTTCACACTGAACAAATCTATACTTTATTACACACAAAAAAATAAAAATAAGACATAGTCTTTGAATCAGGAAATCTGAACTCAAGAGAGTAAAAGATAAGACAGTCACAACAGAGTGAACTCAGTACACAACTTTGACTCTACAAATAAATCAAATCAGTCTTTCTCTGCAGGTGTAAAGTTTGTTTATCAGCTTTCAAACATCTGCAAAGCTGCAGAGTCATTGGTTAAAGATGATCCTTCTTCTGTTCATCAGTCATCAACAATGCCCAGCAGACCATTCAGCTTCAGTCTGCAGGCCAGTTCCTCCTCTTGGCTCGCCAAAATCTGCCGCTCCAGGTCTTTAAGTCGCCATGTCATGGACACTGGCGCAGCTTTAGGCCAGTCTGCTGTGTCGGACAAGTTATCAGGTTCTGGCTCCTGGAAAATCAAAACAACATACACAATGCATGTAAGTGTTAAGTGTAGAGCCTAGTAGATTTAACAAAACCTGACACTAATTCTATCAGGATCACTGACACACAGGGAGGTGAGTAGACATACCTGCGTGAGAGCAGCATCTCGGGCATTAGCTGGTTGTGAATGCCATATTGCTGTGGGCATGGACAAGAGAGTGGAGGATGGGATGAAGAGTGGTGTGGACAAATGCTCCAGAGGGTCACCATCCAGCCAGCGCTGAAGCTGCTCCATGCTCCTGCACACAGTAGACATGCATGTTATAGATTATATTTGCAAATAGAAAATGCAAGAAGTTTCATAAACTTTTTCAGTTTGGTTGAATTCTATGTAAAACTCATTAACATCACTTTACTAAAGTCAAGATAATGAGCAAAAAATTTAAATGCTCCTCTATAACATCAGTGACAGTGAGCTGTATCCGAGCAATGTCAATGAGCAGTGCACCCAAAATATTAGACCTTTTTGTTTATTTTTGATAAGGTTATTTTTTTTTCATTTACATACACCTCCTCTAAAATGCCATGTTCTATAAACATAAAGTCTAGATGGAATCACATCCTTGAACAGCAGAGCTGTAGCTGTACCTTTTGCTCTCAGCCTTCTCCTCCTCTAAGCTCTGGAGAACTTTGTGGGCCAGCTGCTCTTGTGCTGTGGGAGTGTGTGTGATGTCCAGTGGGGCTGACGGGGCCTCAACAGGCTCGACTAGACTGTGGAACAACCTCTGTCTGAGTGACACACTGGTGGGCGTGGCACAAGCGGCTGCATTCAACCTGAGGATAGAGGAAGTCAAAGGGAAAATGAAACAGGAAAAAGCAAAGAGGAGTACTGAGATAATGTTGAGGGTTTGACAGCAGTTCAGTACACTGAGCTGCCTGGAGTTGAGCGTTTGCAAGCAGCAGTTTAAAGGTTAAATTAAAATACTAAATGACTGATGACACTTTTTCTGAGAGCCTCTGAACCTTCTTACCCTTCCCTGTCTTGCTGTTTCTCCCTGTGGGTTTGCCTGATGGCCTGGGTCCACTCCTCAGGTGGCTGGAAATCCTTCAACAACTCTGTAGGGACGTAAACCAGGATCTCTCCATCCTCTGTCACAGCATCTTATACAACAAAACACAAAATTGTATATTATGATACGTATATTGTCAGAAGGTCAACATTAAAAAATGTTCTCACTTTCTAAATCAAAAAAATGTGCTCACCATCACAGACAGGTGGTTCAGGAATCTGCCAGTCTTTCAGCTTGTGGTCTATGCAAATTACTAGCACGTCGTCCCAAGGAATGCGACTGGAGGCTGGATACATGGTGTTGTCTACGTCGCCCCATTTGTTTTTGGTTACCTTGGATCCAGGGATTCGGGTGAGGTGACTCTTTACCCTGACCTTTTCCAGAAGGTTTTCCAGCCGTGACATTAGAAGAGGCTGACTGTGGCGTGAGACCGGGATCTGAGCGGCATAGCGAAAGATGGAGGAGCAGAGCTCAGACCACGAGTCTAGAGAAAGAAGGGATGAGGGAAGGGGAAGGAGGGGATGAGAGGGGAGTATTATCTGTGAATTATTGATCTATTTTTTCACATCTTTGTTTCTTATATTCAAGAGGTTTTTAAACCATCACACATCTGACATAAACAATTACTAGTTATGTGCTAAATATGTCAAAGGATAACTCTACATAAGTCTGGACAACATTCTTAGGACAATGTTTAAAGTTCATATATTAAAATAGCTAAAAAAAACCCCCAAACACTCAGTGCACAAGACTGACGTCACTGACCTCCTGTGGCGGATTGCTGCTCCCACTGTGGCAGCTGCAGGCTGAGGATGGCTTTGTGTAGCCAGGCCAGATGCTGGTCAGAGTTCCATCCCTGATGGGGGACAAAGTCGCGGGACTCAGGCAGGCAGAACTCGCCTGGCGGCCATGAGAGTCTGCTGAGCTCCTGGGATGACACTTTGTCCGCAATGTGAGCCAGGATGGAGTTGTACAGCTGGATGACCGGTGCAGGGTCCACAGAGGGAAGATGTGCAGCAGCTCGTTCCTGACGGTGGGCGTAAACTCTGGGAGTAAACTCTCGACTCAAACTGGCCTCTACGAGCTGAACCAGGGTCTGGCAGGAGAGCGGGAAGGCTGTTGGAGCCCGAGCCAGCAGCCAACGTACAGCCTGGCTTAACTAGAGACACAACAGAACATTGTTTCTGGCAGAGAAACAATAAAACGTTTCCCTGTGATGGTTCTGTGCATGTGTGGCTGTTAGTACCTGTTTGGATCCCTGCAGGTCACTTGTAGTCTCTGGTATGAAGAGGAATGTGTACTCTGAAATCAAACCTTCTTTGACCAGCATGTTCAGCATCAGGGCTAAAGGACAAAGCACCAGGAGAGGAACAGGTCACACATTTTGTCCAGATTAATTCAGCTACTGTACCATGAATAAAATCTAAAAAAGATTTGCATATAATACATCAATAATTAATTACCTTCTTCAAGCTTCTGTGCATCAACAGTGCCACCGTCAGGCCCTGGCACCAGGATGACCAGGGGCAGAGGGCAGTGCCAGGTGCTGGCTTTCTGCAGCTGTTTGAGCTGAAGCAGGGCTGACAGCAGGGGTACATCCTGCTCGTCCTGCCTGTCTTCGAAGATCGGCATGGCAGGCAGCAACATGATCAGAGCTCCTGTCCCATGGAGATCACAGCACTCCTCCATTTTTGACTGGCTGTCTGGGGTCAGAGGGCCTCTAGATGCCTGGGAGACAGAAAATCCAGTGTTACACAGTAATGAGGCTCAATATTTAACATCTTCATTTTATTAATGACCAGTTAAAGATGGAGTTGGCGCTGTTTGATGATAATCCCTTTTCTATGTATTTGACTGCAGTCATCTGTATTGACTGCAGTATGATCTCACCTTGACACTGATATGGACTTTGTGAATGTTTTGATTTTTTTCCTGGAGTGTGTTGCTGACATAGAGTGTCTGTAGTGTCCCATCAAGCTGCTCCTTGCTCGCCTCTGAGCCCTGGCCTCCACTAAGCTTCACCTCCAGCCAGTCTGACAGGATCCTGAAGACAGCAGACAAATAGAACATAGACTCTCTGTAAGGTTCAGAGAAATTTTCTTGTATCTTAGAGGTAATTGGTTGACGACCTCTTGTCTTAGTACAGAACAGCTGCTGACCTGTCAGCCAGACTGGCTACACTCTCATGGTCGCTTGGTAAGAGGAGAATAGCTTTCCAGAAGATGTGTTCAGGTGGCTTGGAGATATTTTCCGTCACAAGTGCTGGCAGGTCGAGTGGCGCCCACGATGTCTCACTGACAGAAAATCATCAAAGAGGTCAAAATGCTGCTTGGTGACATCAGCAGCACTGACTACGTAAACACACTCATATATAATTACTTACTCAAGCAGCTGCTGATAGAAGTAATGGACTCTCATTTGGTGGATCACTTCTTGTCTCATTTTCAGCAACCTTAACCGAGAAATAGAAAACATTTTAATATGAGCCGTAAAGCAATATGTGTTTCAAGTTTGAAAAAGATTAAAATACGCTGCAAATGACAATCTGCAAAAATCTAACCAAACATAATGTGCTTTAAATGATATAAAAATGCAGGGACAATTTTGGTGATGTACCATCATTACCAGTCCTCCCCTAAATCAACCCTTATGTGCATTTCAAAGACATACTTGGATAAAAAGACTGAATGAAGAGTTGTAAACCTGGTGCTGGAGAGGGATAAGGTGCCGGCATTTCCCAGGTCGACCAAACCACGAGTCAGGTCTGCTATGGAGGGCTGTGCAGGGGCGCTGGGAGCCAGAGCCTTCAGTTTGAATCGAGGGTCCACAAAGCAAGGCGCTGCAGGGAAACCTCTCATCTGTCTCTTCAGCTGCCGACGTACTGCTACCACATCACGCCACCTGGTGGTACAAGGGTAGAAGCATCATTTAATAAACTCTAAGAGTATATTTGAATTACATTCTTACATTACATTTGAATGGTACACTGATGTTGGACTGTTATTATATATTCAATATTACCCAGGCAAAGATATTCTTTGGTTTCATTGCAGTGCTGAGTATCACATGACGGTCTGAATTTTTTTCTGACTTTCCATATTTTCTCTGTTTCTTACCTTTCAATGTACTTGTGGATGCGTTGCAGCTCTGTTTCAAGAATTTCTTCAACCAACAGAGCAATGTCTGCATTTAAAGTCTCCTCAACTAGATTTGTGCAGACCTGCTCCGTGCATTTAGCCACCCGGTCTGCTTTCTCATTCACTGCCTCTCTGCAAGAGGAATGAAAAGAAAGTGTCACAGTTAATTCAGTAAATCTCATTTGTGAAAATAAACTTCATGATATTCCTCTAAAACTCTAGCATTTCATTATCATTTTAGATAGTCTTGTTTTTATGTAACTCAACATAAGACCAGATTATAATTTGGATGAGTCTCGGAGCCTTACTGGATCTCAGAGGTGGCCGTGTCCTTGATGGTCTCATCTAAAAC
>JAPZDV010000005.1:20763306-20774501 GCA_029814665.1 Acanthurus lineatus | reverse complement strand
AATGTGATTTAGAGTTTATGATTCTTTTAACAGGCAAGAAATTGTGTGATCACAATTCTTAATCCTGATAAAAACATACAGATGCTTGTCTCCTGTTTTGGCACCTTAACTTTGAATTTTGAAAAAATGTCAAAATAAAACTTTCTAAAACGAACCAGCTATGATAAAATTCAGTGTGCCATCATTAACTTGTTATCAGGACTGCGACTGACCTGGCTTCTTCAAGCTTGCGTTTCTCTTCAGCAACACGCTCCTGTTCAAGCTTGATCTCGGTGGATGACATCTCCTGAAGCATCTGTCCCAACACCTCACTCACCAGAGACTCTGCCTGCACACTGCTCTCCCTGCAGAACCAAATAGGACAGAATGGTCATCTTTTTAAAAAACATCTTGGACGGTTGAGTTCTCTACTGCCTTTACTCACTGAATGAATTCATGTGAACTGTAAGGAAGTGAAGTGAAACAAGTTTTAAATGCAACCATCATGCAATCATGCAATGGAGAGGATGAATGGATGAATCACTTAAACTTACACAAGTGCTGTTGTAACATAGTTGGAACCAGCATCAGCAACCTCCCTCACTGCTGCTTCAACCACCTCTTCAATCACACCGTCTAGTACAGCCATAACATCCTGCAAGAGAGAACAAAAACAACAGTTATTGTTGTGCACACAAAAAAACAAAAGGACAGCAGGTTCAGTATTGCTTAATGTAAACTGATTCCTTTTATCAGTTTTAGGTATTTTTTGCAAGGTTGCAACTAAAAACTATTTTCAACATTGCTTGTTGATTAAGTGATTATCAAAACAGATGCCAATAAATGTTCTGTTGATTGAAAATTCAATTAGTTCTTTCAGCTTTAATTGTATTTTGATTTCTGACTGAACCTTAAAAGATGAATAAAGTACAAAAAAATAGTGAAGTGGAAGTATAAAGCAGCAAAAAAAACAAAATACTAAAGTTACTGTGTATCTGCTGCTAAAATAATTACATCATCTACATTTAGACAAAATTAAAAAGTTCCTAATGTGTTCAGAGATAAAGAGCTGAGAGTCACTGCCCACCTCGTTGCTGTACACCGGCTGAGGTTTGGGTGGCGGTGACGGTGGTTTGACAGGCTGAGGTTGAGCCAATGGCTGGAACAGCTGCTGGGCGTCTGCTGGGTGGGCTGAGCTGTGGTACAGCTCGCTGGGCTCTCCGGTCTCATCTGTAACAGCTGGAGGCAACCTAAACCCTGATGGCACATCTGGAACCTTGACCTGCGTCAGCAACTCAGCAGCTGGTGGTGCCTTAAGCTCCACCTTGACAGCAATGGCTGAGAAAAGAGTAATGTTATAGCTGTTATTAATATCTTTTATTATACAGTAATCTATTTCCCTTTTCTATCTCAAAGTTATGTACTCAAAGGAAAACTTGGATAACATCAGCTTTATCTACCAGGTAAAGTTTTCAGTCTGTTAATGTCACTTCAGTCATTTTTACTGCAGCCAAATGGGACTCTAAAGCAGACAGACTGACCAACACTGTCATCAAAACTTACTAATCCTGCTGACTGTGACCTCGAATGACCTCATCAGAAACCTCATAAAAACTTTTGGATCAGTAAAATGGAGTAAATACCTTTAAACTGGCCTGAAGCCGGCTCAGCCAGAGAGCCTTCTCCACGGTACTTGTTCTGGGAGTCAAAGCTACAGACAGGGGTGTGCCGAGGGGGGTTAGGGAGGGCGCCACCGTTCACCACCTCTCCGATCAACATGGTTTTCTTTGTGAGGATCACTTCAGACTTCTTCTGGGACAGAGGCAGGTCCGGCTCCTGATACGTCGTCCGGCTCAGCTCCACCATACTGTGAACAACATTTTGTGAAACTCTGAGTTATACAGCTGTTTAAAGTAGTATAGTGGGGCTATGATAAAGCCTTCAAAACTTATTGAAAAAGGCTAAATGTCTCCCAGGCAGCTGGTGGACACTCACTCATCATTGACATTGAGGCCATACTGCTGGATGAAGTCAGCTGCCTCTGCAGCGTCGCGGAACATTAACATTCGAACTATGTCCTCAACTGGAAATGCAGTTGATCGTGGACCAACAGTGTGGGCCCAGTTCAAGGTCTTCAAGGCCTTAGCTCTGACCTGCATGGACACACACACACATACATATGAAAAAAACATAAATACTATTGAACAACACAAATTTCTGGCTTTTAAGTATCACATATACAATGTCTGTGTGTATCCGTAGGCATGAAATTGCATTCTATGCGAGGACTTAAAAAGAAAACAAAGGAAACAGTTTCAAACCTGGTTAAAATATCTGTGCAGGAGGCAGCTGGCGAGGTAGGAAGCTCCTTTCACCAGCTTGAAGAAGCGCACAAAGTTGTTGCTGTTTACTGCTGTGAATACCTGAACTGCATATTTCACCTCAGGAGAATTTCGGACCTCGTCACGGAATTGCTGCACCTCACTGTGTAGACATGAAGTGTGAGGGATTATTTCCTGAAGTAAAGAATGCAGTGAATGCTTATAGGCACATTAAAAACAGTGAGGTCACAGTTTAAGATTATTTCATTGCTTGTTTCTTGTTAAAGAAACAGGTTTTTTACATTTATTTCAATGACATTTGAACACATTTAATCAATCATTTTTATATGTCCCCTTCATTGGACTGACCGTAGGATGTCACCATCGTTGAGTTTCAGCAGCACGTTGTACTGGCGAAACTCCGCCTCACAGGGGCAGTAGATTTGACGTGTAGCTAGGTCCTGGTACATTTCCTTGAGGCTCTGGAGGCACTTTGTCATGTTCTCATTATTGATTTTGGCATCAAATGATGAGGGATGCTCCTCACAAAGATGGTGAGCGCAGTGAACATGGAAGCGAGTGCACTTCTCAATCAGAGACACAGTGTGTGGGCAGCTCAGGTGCTGCTGGGTGATGTCCTGTTGGTATGACAGAAAAGGGCTTGAATTTGAAATAAGTCTACGACACGTGTGTCATGACTTGACATTGTGTTAAAACAATGGATTTGCTGTTGTGGACACTGATGGGATTGTTTGTCTAGTGCTTTTCAATGCTGTGGCTACTTCATTGCTTCTCAAAAAAAGATCCTCTATGTTCAATTTCAGGTGACATCTGAAGACAGCAGCCCACATGAAGCTGGGCCTTACCTTACGGATGCCACGAGTCCTGTTCCAGACAAAGTCATACCAGTCCCGGTAGTTGTCATGGCCCTGATCCATGATCTGAGTCACCAGGTAGTCCATAGTCATGCTGAGCACAGGAAGGGGGCGCAACTCGTGGGGAAGGGGCTCCTCCTGGTCAGCTGATGAGCGGCTGTACTCTTTTATGGCTGCCGTGTGATCCACCTAGTCCAGGACAGGAAGTGACAGTTTCATTTAGCTTGTTAGATGTGATTTTCTTCTCTGTAGGCGTGCTACAGACACAATGAAACATTTCACTGTACTGACTCAGCTAAACGAAAAATACATTCAATCTGATTTTAGAACATAAATATTAAAGACATTACCATCTCAGTATTTGGGATGACCTCGAATACACTCAGCTGTTTCCGAGTCTCCCTCATAAACCTCTCCTTCTCTGGACACATGTCAGGACACGTCCCGACAAACACCTTGGACATGTCCAAGTCCGTCCTCTTTGGTCGACCTGTGCAGACATATAATTTGTGCAATTAGTGTCTTTCTTGTTTTTTGCCATGATAATGGCCGCAACAGATCGGTGAGACAGTTGGCGTTACCTTGACGCAGGATTTTATCTCTCTGCTCCAGGAGGCGGTACTTGTCCTCAGCGGTCTCGGCCATGTGGCCAATGAGGTGGAGCAGGGAGGAGGGGACTGGGTGCTCTGAGCTCTGGGCCTCTGTGCTGCTGTCTTTTTGTGGTTCTTCATCAAACTGAAGAGACTTGGGCAATGACGGCTTCTTCATTGGAGAGCTGACACATAAAGAGACACATGTAAGACAGACACGGCATTGAAGTATCATTTCAGGCCTGAAAAGATGTAATAATGCTAAACACTTTAAACAGGTGCAACTGTTACCTGCGTCTGAGGGTCATCATGCTGCTGACAGCAGGAGCTCTGGGTGAGGATCTTCTGAGTGGGGAGGAAGAAGCCTTTTAATCTATGTCCTCCTGACTTTCTCCCTCTAGCTCCTCTGTTCCTGCTGCAGGTCTGCTGCCTTTCTCACCTGGACCTAATGCACCAAAAAATAAAAACATCTCAGAATCAATACAGTAACTTAATAACTCAGGATAATATGAAATAAACGGTTTAGGACTCTTGCCATGGATATAAAAAAAGTCCTAGTTAAAGATACTTCATTACAACAGTAAGAACTGTGACTGTTTGGGACTAGCAACTATTTTAAGCTATTTGAGCATACAATAAAATATGTAATATTTACTCTGTCTCTTTCTCTGCCACAAGAGAAGAAGTTCGTTGCGATGCAGGATTTTGCCTTTCTTTTTTGCTTTTGCTGCTGATGCCTGAAAGACATAAAAAATGATAATTAAAAGACAGCAAATAATGTCTTGATTGCATTGAAGGCTAAATATCATCATCTTTGTCCTGTCTCACAAAGCAGGATTGTTATGTTAGCAAAACTAATATTTGGGGCTTACACCTGATATTAAACTGAGCTTAATTGAAATAGAAAGTAAAGTTGTAAACTAACGAGTAACAGATACAATGAACTGTAACATATGAGGTGCCAAAAAACCCCCCCAAAAAAACGAGTTGTTGATCAGTTCCTTTATAAATTACTGACAGTTTTATGAAGCAAGTAAGCCCAAAATAGTCAAAGTATGATGAACTTGCTTCAAGAGGCATTAAGTTAACTTACATGGTCATCGAAGTGTACTATAACCAGGTTCTTGGCAGGCCGGCAGAAGATCTTACGGACTTTGCCAAAACGGCCAAAGTGCTTCTCAATAATTTCCTTCTTATTGAGGGCTGGAGGAACATTTTTGCACATGAGGGAGGTGCAGTCAGAGGGAGACATGCCACTCTCTGAGCTTTCCCTGCGTAGGCTACGTTTCGCAGGGCTTGTGTTTTCAACCTTTGAGTCCGTGGCTTTTGCTGAGTCTGGAGAGGTAAGATAGATAATAGTACTTTACTTCTACAAGTGAAGAGACTTAGTCATTAAAAACTTGAAAACATTATACTAAAATCTTTAAAACACATTCATAAACCAGTCAATAAATAATTTAACAAGTCCTCTAAGTGAGTGAGAGCTGTTTCAGAGTGTTTTTTATTCCGTTTAATTGTGCGCAATTGATTCTATATTTTTTATTCACACACTTAGGTGCACAATTCATATGATACAGTGTGGATAACTTGGTGGTCTCACCTGACTCTTCAGCTTTTTCCGGCAAATCCCTGGCCAGTGTTTGTGCTGTTGGTGGATTAACAGGTAGGCTGTCACTCTGACTCTGGACTTTCTCCCCCTCTGTCTGCTCCCATGTTGATGCTGGCTGCTCAGTGTCCTTTGTGGCCTCACGCTTTACTGGGTTTGGG
The DNA here is from genome assembly GCA_029814665.1 of Acanthurus lineatus. Taxonomy (NCBI): domain Eukaryota; kingdom Metazoa; phylum Chordata; class Actinopteri; order Acanthuriformes; family Acanthuridae; genus Acanthurus; species Acanthurus lineatus. The sequence goes on along the minus strand of JAPZDV010000005.1, from coordinate 20,768,969 downwards.
CCATCTCTACGAAGATCACTCAGTGCCTTACTAAATAAACCTCTTGGTGGGCCACGGGTCCTCACTAGGGGCCTCTTAGAGGGATGTCTTGGTGAATCTGCTTCTGCTGGAGCATCCTCCTCAGTGGCAGGCTTCTCTGAGCCGGTGCTGGGGGGAGCCAGATCTTCCTTGCGTTTGGTGCCTTTACTCAATCGTGCAAATACATTTGTGTCCCCTTGGCTTTCAAGGTTGTGCCCCTTCTCATCTGTACTAATTTCTGATTTAGTTTTGATGTCTCCAAAAGCTGAAGGCTGACCAAAAGCAGTTCCTCCAAAAAGGGGTGTTGTTTGGGGCAGGGGGCCTTGGGCTGAAAAGCTGAAAGATGATGGTGTGGTAGGCTGGGTGGTGGATGCCTGAGTACTTGAGCTGGAGGGAGCTGCTGGCTGAGAAAAGGTAAACTGCAGAGTGTTGGAGGGGCCACTGCTATTACCTGTTGTAAGCGGATTGTTCTGAGCAGATATTGATGGGGCTGCAGCTGGCTGTGAAAAACTAAAGCCCAGTTGCCCGGATTTAGCCCCAGTCAATAGAGAGAAGCCAGTGGTGGTGCTGCTACTACTCATAGTGCTGACACTGGTCTGGGACCCACTGCTGCCAAAAGGTGAGCTGGACATTGAAGTAGTTTGAGGATTAGCAGGTTCAGGGCTAGCACTAAAGATCGGTTTGAACAGTGCCTCATTAGCTGGCTTGAAACTGAATTTGGATGATCCAAAGCCTCTGCTCTGGGTCACACTCTGACCTGTGCCAAAGACACTTGTGGTGACATTTGTGGATGATGGTTGTCCAAACACAGACGGTCCAAAACCCATTGGCTGAGGTTGCCCTACGGCAGTGGTTGAGCCAGAAGCCATTTGAGAGGTTCCAAACCCAGTGGGCTGTTGCCCAAACCCTGATGTCTGTTTGCCAAATCCCTGGGGTTGCTGGCTAAATCCTGGAGCCTGACCAAATGCAGAAGGCTGCCCAAATGCCGGTGTTTGCCCAAACACTGAACTCTGGTTCGGTCCACTTGTCTGTCCAAAAGCTGGTGTGTTGCTAAAGCCAGAGCTGCTCATTCCTAAGGATGGCTGTCCAAATGCTGGAGCATGGCTTACTGTAGGCAGCGAAGAGGGTTGTGTGGAAGACTGTCCAAAGGCAGGGGTCTGTCCAAAGATGGTATTTCCATGAGGTGACGGCTGTCCAAACGCTGATGGTTGATAAAACCCCCCAGTTTGTGACTGACTGCTAGAACCTTGCTGCCCAAAAGACTGAAACAATCCAGTCTTCATAGTGTTGCTAGGGGCTTGGAAAGCTCCACCTTGTGGACTGCCAAACGGATTGGAGGGATTCATGGCGCAAATATAAACGGATGTTAACTATTCTTTGTCGTTTGTTAAAAGAAACGTTTCTCTTACAGGAATTCAAACAAAAGAAATATATAACACAATTCCCGTCTCTCAAGTTTTTCGGTGTAGTGGCTTATCATCCTAAAAAACAGAGCTTTTTGAAGGCACAGACACAAAAAATCGCGCTGCTCGGCGGCTACCATTAGCTAGCTCCACAAACATGATCAAAGTTAGCTTCGCAAAGTTTACTCAATGGCACATAATTTTTTGTAATGACAAGACCAATATAAATCTTGACAAAACACTAAAGATGAGGCAACTTTAGCATTTCAAAAAATCTCACCTTTCAAAGTTTGTGTTTACTTTATCGATATTTTTGTTCAGTTGGTAAAAAAAATAAATTCCTGAATATCCGCTTCCGGTCCGACGATTAAGTAGGTCCCTTCTGGATGCTTACATTCATACGTTCCGCGACTGCTTACGTTGCGACAGTGTCAGTGGTCATATGGGTTTTGAACGGAGACGAGACGACCGCCCGGCACAAACGACAGAATATGTCTGATTTTTCGAAATATAATTGTCAGATCTACACGACTAAGAGAAAGCCTCCACAAACGGTTTCGAGGAACGATAGGTGGGCACAACCGGTACGCGTCACCTTGAAATGTGCCTGCCCGGAACGGCCTTACGACCGCCGCGCGACTGACCAACCGTTCTTGTAAACTTACCACAGAATTATTTTAACCGGCCGTCGTCAGAAGTGTGTTTGCTTGAACCTTCACATATGTCTCAGGATTTATATAGCAGTTTTCTCGTTTTGCACTAAATTTGAAATGGGAGTAGTACTACGGAATCTCCAAAAGGTGGTGCCTCTTCGCCGCGCCAGACTGCGGAGGGATGTCGACACACTGAGACACATACTGGGCGTCCAGAAATTCGACCTGGGCATTATTTGTGTGGATAACCACAGGATTCAGCAAATTAATAACATTTACAGGAAGAAAAACGTGCCTACGGACGTCCTGTCATTTCCATTCCACGAGGTAAATATGAGTCACGTTACATGCCAATAATGGCATTACATGATGACCACCTGCTTCCACAAGCAATGGTCTTTTCCAAATGTGGAATCTGATGGAGGTGGTAATTAGGGTTGACCTAAAATGATATACTCCTGTGTTTTTAGGACCTGAGACCTGGTAAGCTGCCTTGTCCTCTTCACAGAGATGAGCTGAACCTGGGGGACATTTTCCTGGGAGTGGAGTTTGTGATGAAGCAGTGTCAGAAGGAGTCCTTAGATCTGCATGAGTCCCTCACTGTGAGAAGCTGCAGCTCTGTACACTATGTTTTTAAAAATCCCAGATAAACTTTAGTGTATTGAGTTCCTGTGCATTTTTTTTTTACACATTACTTGTCACATATGATGAGTAAAACAGTACAATGCATATAGTTTTGGGAAAACTGCTCTGTTCTGCATCTCTTACAGTAATTCAGTCCTTGAACTGACTTCCACTTTCACAATCATGGTTAATTGTTCCTCTTTTGCCTCATGTTTTAGGCTATTACTGCACACGGTATCTGCCATCTATTGGGGTACAGACATGAGACAGAGGAAGAATGGAACGAGGTTTGTATGGAAATAACATTGTGAAAGAACATACAAAACATCCAGAACTTCTACTAGTGGGTTGCAATGCAGGTAGATTTTGTTTTATGGGTCCAAATTACTGTAATTTGTATGTGACATGGTGGCTCTCTTATAGAAATAGCATGAATAGAATTCATATCCAGAACACTTTCCCTGTAACTTTTGTCACTTTTCATATGGACTTTAGTTTTACAATAATTAGTTCCAGTAAAACATGTTCAAAGCAGGTTTATATACCATCCAGAGTCAGGGGAGCAGTTTTGATGAATAGATACAACTTACAAACTGCAAAACGCAATAGAAGGTTTAAGTTTTAAGTGTGTATTTTCTTAATTTGGTTTCCAGATGCTGCAGAGGGAAAGCTACATTCTAAGTGAGTACAACAGACTCACAGGACGGCATCTGGAGCCGCTGACAAAAAGATGCACTCAGGACAGGTGACAATGACTGACACCTGTTAACTATTAATTTGCACTAGATGCAGTATGGTGCTTTTTGTTTGTTCATTCTTTGTAACTTGGTTGATTGCTGTTTGAATAAACTGTTTTATTCATTTGTAAACAAATATATGAACACTGTCTTTGACACAATCACAGTTTGCAGCTAATGTTTTTAAGGACTTTAACACGGGGCTGTAGGCATGCAGTGATTTGTTTATCATTTTCAAACACTGGATGTATGTTATGTTTTAAAAACCACATTAAAAAGTCAATGCACTTTCACTGTAATATTTTATTAAAATCTGCTTTAGGAAGAATCAGTTGTGTATGAAGGGTAGAAAATCCGTTAATTTTTACTTCACAAATACATTTTACCCTCTTTACACTGTATGTGGGACAGGATGTTCAGGAAAGCGTGACATTTTAGAAATGTGACTTCAGGGCAGACACTAAAAAAGGGAGAACCAATTTGTGAGTAACCTTTATCTGCGGTCAAAATCAAGTATTCATTCACGGTGCAACAGAATACTGTACCTCCAGGAGGTAGCTAATATTAATGTTCACTTCCTAAACCCCTATAAAGATTATCATTCAGTTCATACTTATTTTTTCTACCCATTCTTTATAATGCTATATGTAGAGTCTCATATGTTTATGAAATTATTTGCTGTGGTCTAAATATGTCCAACAGAAACCATGTTCCAATGTTGCACACAAGCTCTGGTGTAATGAAATGTAACTTTGTTTTTACAGTGGTAACAAAGAAGTGCTGCAAAACTAGTTTCTAGTCTTGGAACCAGTAAAGGAATAACAAAATACTTTAGCTCCATTATATAAGCAAGCACACCTGATAGAAACTAGTTAGATAGCGTTAGCAGAGGTCTAAGGTGGTGAGTACAGTATACTGGCCTTAGATGGTGAAATAAAAGACACTATGCTCTAGCTAGCATCCCTGGTGATCTAGTATTAATGAGCTTTATTTGCCGTGGCATATCTTGGTGGGTTAATTATGATAAAATCAACCCTATGCTGCAATAAATAGAAAATCTTGGCTTTTTAAAAGGAAATCTGACTTAGACATTGTTGACAAACATATTCAAACAACAAGGTTGTGCAACATTCAAAGTAAAGCTTGTATACATATTTATAAAAAAGTTTTCTTGGGAGGCACAAGGTCAAAACCCCAAAAGAATAAAGTGGGCTTTACTGAGAAAAGCTCAGGAAAAACAGGCTTTGTTATTATTGAGCTTACAGATTTTTTTCTTAAATCTATAATAATATGGAGACAACCTCACACACACACAAATAAATTCATAAGTCAAGCACAAAAAGCAACTGGGAAAACATCCACACACTCTGTGACAGAAAGCTGATTTGAATTGGCCAGTTTGTGCCAGAACATAAATATTGCACCAAATGTACCCGCTAAATACAACAACCCTCTAACTATAATAGCTTATACTCCAACATAGAATATATCTTTATTTCATTTATATGGGAAATAACGGATCTCCAAAACATACAATCCATTAAGCACCAGTAGCTTCTGGTATTGATAGTTGCTTTTAAGTGAAAGTCTCAATGAATTGCATTAAAGTTTAAAGAAGTCTAAGAAACAAAGAGAAAAAGAACTTTACAAAACAGTTGATAAAATCATAGCAAAGAAAAGCTCCAGCCCCAAAAATGTGGAGGCAAAATTTGATCCACTGAACATTTTTAACTGCATTTCTGGTATTTTAGAGTCTAGACAGTTTTGCACCTGTATTGGCATTTACAGGTGCTAGTTTAGCAGGCCATTTAAGTTATTTGTAGAGGAAAAGAAGTGCCTGAAGACGACCACAAAAGGACGGCAATCAGTAGTACTCAAGGCTGTTCAAAGAAGAACTCCATCTACCAGGGTTCAGCTGTGGATGTGTGGGTGGCTGTCCAAAGACGTTGCATTCAGAGGGGCTGCAGGACGTTCCTTCCTGCCTCTGAAGTGGTGCTCGCTCCAGATCTCTCCATCTCAGACAGCTGCTCAAACACATCCCTGAGAACACACAAGATAAGACCACGTTACAGTGTTTTACAGCAAACTTATCAAACTAAATGTCCTCCAACATGAACACACAAAAATATGAAGTATTAAAAACTTCACACTCCAACAAACAACATTTAAGGGTTGCATGCCCTTAGTGATCATGCAATTATGCTCATGGGTGTTTTTCTGTTTGCTCT
>JAPZDV010000005.1:20718588-20763206 GCA_029814665.1 Acanthurus lineatus | reverse complement strand
TCCTGCCTCTGAAGTGGTGCTCGCTCCAGATCTCTCCATCTCAGACAGCTGCTCAAACACATCCATGAGAACACACAAGATAAGACCACGTTACAGTGTTTTACAGCAAACTTATTAAACTAAATGTCCTCCAACATGAACACACAAAAATATGAAGTATTAAAAACTTCACACTCGAACAAAAAACATTTAGGGGTTGCATGCCCTTTGTGAGCATGCAATTATGCTCATGGGTGTTTTTCTGTTTGCTCTTGTCACAATTAGGCACATGTGTAGGTCTGAGATTCATTAAAATTCCATTGCTGTTTCCTTGAGAAAGAAAATGTGTTTTTGAGACTAAGAGTGTGACTGCTGCAAATGTACAGCTCCATAAATAGAGAATCATACGGTGTGGGTGGGCAATTGCAAAAAAATATAAATGTATGGGGAAACCCGTGATTTATTCAACACAAAAGACATGAAACCAAATGTGGTCATGATGCTATAACTGAAAGTAACAAAGAGCAAAACCCAGACACTTTCTATCAAAGAGGAAGTTCAGAATCTAAAACTTTCATTACAGGTTCAAACGCTTAACTGCCATAAGACAGTTGATATTTTAAGACACGTATTTATTTTTTTTTCCAACTCACTTGTGCATGTAGAAGAAGATGTATCCACTGCGGTCACGGTCTCGCTGGACGGCTGCTTCCTGCGTGCGTGACACGTCCAGGTCATTGTAGGTCAACCATGACTGCTTCTTCATGTCGTACACGTCACTGATGTAATGGCCTTGAGTAGAAAATAAATAAATTCAGTTGTAGACACTAAAGTGAGAACTGGCAGAAGTAGAAATGATGCTGAATATCTATCAGCTCATCCTATGACTTGTATTGTACACTGTGTTCATTCTTTCTGCTGAGTATTAGTTATAATACTGTAAATATCAGGCCAGGCAATATATGACACAACTCAAAGCAACTGTATTAAGACTACGTGCAACCATATTAGACCAAATATCTGCCTTTTTTGTAATAAACAAGCATTTAAATACTGACACTATGCTTAAGTTTCATGTGCGCACGTTCAGTCTGACACTTTTTAAGATTCTCACTTGCTTACATGTAAAAGTGTATCTTTGAAACAACTCAGTTTGCATGAATGTTCTGAAATCACTGCACTGCAGACAGACATACACATGTGAACAAGTTCTCACCAGAGGAGGAGCTGCTCCCAATGTGACTGACGACACTGATGAGTCTGAAAGAGTTGGCCAAGTCTCCGCTCTGTGGATTACAGTGTTTATCAGCAGGTTACTATGAATGAAAGGGGTTCAGTGTTCCAATGTTTATTACTAGTCCAGCTAGAAAGGCTTAGTAAAAATGCAGAGGCAGACTTGTTATTTAACTTCAGTATACAAAAAGTTGAGTTTTATAATGGTAATCGTAATGGTATGGTTATGGTGATCAGGGTTGTTTTGAATGTATAATACACAGATGTGTGGCAGCAGTATGTTGAGTACCTCAGCATTCCTCTTCAGGCTCTCAGCCTCTGCTTCAGTGTACTCCATGTCCAACACGTCCTCGTTGCCAGAATCATCATCTGAGCACAGCAGCTCAGGCAGAGAGTTGTTAAACTCTGTTGGGTCAGATATTTTGAAGAAAAAATCTGATTAATAAGTGACACTGTGCACTCTGAGCGGTTAATTAAGAACAAGTCAGATGGTGGGGTTAAATTCTGCTTTGCACAGTTAATTTTAGTCTTTTGCTTGTGTGAATCAGAAAGGACAATGGGAAAAATGGGGAGAAACTAAATTTGTGAGTGAAAAGACTCTCTGAACAGGTAAATGGAGACTTTTTTTGCTTACTGACTGCCTCAACCACCACATGAAAACATGAGATTGAAAAGTTTCAACAGCCAGCACCCCAATATTTAACCCATCTTGGTTCATACCTTGCAGACTGAGCTCAGTAGCCCTCTTCAGATCATCATCTTCTCTCATCTCTTGGGCCTCCTTTATTGGGTGAGATGGAAACAACATATTACAACATTTAAATTTAGTTTAAAAATTTCAACACAGCATTTTCACTTCAGTTATATCTGTGGGTGTTAAATGTCTGCTTGAGTACATGCCTCAGTAAGATCAATGATATTTTGAGGATTTCTAAAGAACTGCTACAGTGTAAAAGCAGCTTCGACTGAATGGTCAAAATTACAAAATAAAGATGGAAAAAATAGAAACAACTGATTTGGACAAAGTGTGCTATCCTTACTACTTTTAATGTAATCAGAGTTAATAATTTTACTCTTTTTCCTCTACAAATTTAATGCATGTGGAGTTTTCAAGCAGTATGGTGCAAAAACATAGTATAAATGCAGCACCACTTTTCTTTTTGGAGAGAAAACCCTGCAGGTGTTGTGTGGCCTTTCATCTTACATGCTCCTGGAGACTCTGAGCCAAAGCCTGCTGCAGCTCCTGTTCTTCCCTCTCCTGATCCAGACTGTACTGCTGGACCCAGTCCAGTTCTCCCTGCTGCTGCACACCCTCCGGAGTCTGGTTCTCTTTGTTCTCATCCATGGTTAAGTCCAAGGAATCCAGCACATCTATGCAAGATCAATGCATACATAAGTCAAGTTATCAAGACAACTTTATTTTACTCAAGACATTTGTTTCACAGCCCATCTAGTAACTGTAAATTTAGAAATCTACACTGATTTCACTCATTATGTGCAAGGCAACTCTCTAAAGCAAAACGATGCAATATATTTTGTTATAGTCTGTTCATGTACTCCCTTTTATTACATAATGAAGGTCTTAAGCCTGTGATGTTTGACTACCTGCAGGCTGTTTGGTGTCTGGTTCCAGCAGGTCAGTGTGATAGGCCAGGTCATGGGCATCTGTGTCCCCAAAGCCTGTGTCTGGGCTGCTGGTTGGATCATCCTCCAGAGGGGGTGGAGCTGAGAGCCCGGCCTCTTGCCGACTCATCTCCAGCACAGCCTCCAGCATTTCGTCATCATTTATACCTCCGAAGTCCAACGAATCTATTGTTGTTCTCCTCTGAAAACAAAAATAAGAGTGTTTTAACAGTAACAGAGACAAATAGGAGGCTGAATCATGATTGTCAAGGTCTGTCAGCAAATGCTTACCTCCTCTGGTCGGTCCTCTTCATCGGGCATACAGCTGCTGAGGCGTCTCTTGCGGCTCACGTTCGCCTTTCTGTTCAGCTCGTCTTCACAGTCAGAGTCCACAAGGGCAGAGGTGCAGCTAGTGTTGGCCACTTTTCCTCCAATCCTTCTACACAGAACATATGTTCAGTGAGTACATTTACAAGCAAAAATTTGAAAAACATGTTCGGGCACACTAAGTCTTTTTCATTACACAATGAATGATGGATGACACCCACATTATATCAAGGAGGCTGAGTAAAGAATAAGCTGCAGCACACTTGGGACTTCAGAGTGGATGTAACCTTTTCTCTGCCTAATACAATTATTGAAAGTCTTGCAAAACTCGGAGCACTTACCGGAGAGGTGCTGTGGAGGAGTTGACCAACTGTGACGTCTTGAGTGTTCTGGACCTTTGAGAAGAAAACATTTAGAGGCTAAATCATTTGCTGCCACTTCATAAACATCATCTCTGACTCAATGAGGCCAGACCTAATACATCTTGGTCAATTTTAGAGCTTTTGCTGACACACACACATACAGAGTCACCCAGTGGTTCAGAATATAATTACCAAAGTGACTGAAGTTATTTAAAAAAAAAAAAATCATGGATGTTTAAGATGTCTTACAAGGAAGCTTGGGAACTCCAACCAAGACTAATAGGGGGTCGTGTGGATTCGGTGCAGTGGGACAGCAGAGTCAAGTATCGAGGAATCACCACCTGCTGGCCAAGCTTGCTGTTCAGAGACAGCTGGGCGTTAAAGCTGTACCGCTTCAGGTGTAGGATGAGCACTCTGAGGGTAGAAAAGACCCATTAGAAACCAAGTAGTAAGAGCCTCTTCACTGTGGTGACTGTAATTGAGCCTAAACAGATACTAAACATGCTCTGAGTTTGAAAAGTTTTGTGACATGTGTGATAACTTATCATGGTGTATGTGCATTTAACCCTCAGCAAGCTGTGGGTACATACCTGGGCAGTTTGCTGAATTTATGTGTAACAGTAGCTGCTTTTCCATTGCACTTTTCACAGGAGTACTCAATTTCTTCCATCTGCAAAAAGAAAATCTTATATAAATAATTGTATACAGTATGTATTCTGTTTGTGTTATTTTGACATGTTTATGAAAATACATCACCATGAAAAAGAGATCCAGAGAATCCTGGATAGAGCGAAGTGGAAGGGTTTTCTTTCTGCGTGGTAGGTCGATGGACAAATCATTGAACTGCTCTCGCTTGGTCACCACCTCACCACAGCTGCAAAGCAAAATTTAAGTATGACAAATCATTTAATTTCACCAGAGCAACCAACAGTTTTTGAAATAATATCACAGAACTACACTGAATGATAAACGTAGATAATCAAGCTAGGAGATGAGCCTCACCCTTTGCAGATGATGGTGTGTTGCACCTCAAATTCCATGTTGACAGCCACCGGGCAGGTGTAGCTACGAGAGGTGTCCACCTCTTCACCAGGCTCTATCTTGGCTGCAGACAATGTTGTTTCCCTGCCACCCTCGCCCATCACAGAGGACGACGAAGACGCTGCAGTTTCATTTGTCCAGCTCTTGTTCATTTTCTCCACGTCATCCTTTAACTGGTCCAAACACTGACTCAGGAACTCATGAGCATCCTGTGGAACATTGTGACAAGCACAAACTTAAGCAAGCATGATGAATAAATATATAAGGAGGGTTACGTACAGATGGGCAACATATCAAAGGAAAGATCAATGTGTCAATGTTCAGACTAAGCTGCCATAGACAAATCTGAATAGACTACAGGCTATAAAGGTGTCATTTCTAAATATTGATTTTACACTCTGAACAAACATGATCATGCACAGCAGGCATGACTACGAGTAGGTTGTTGGCTTTTCCTTGTAGAGAAGACAGCTGGCCGAATGCCTGAATAGAAACAAACCACAGTACACCTGTACAAATATTTCCAAAACTGATGTATTTAAGTTAACCCTGGTAAGTTTGTATATCTCTACTCTTAAAACTACACTGCTAATTTCTATCTATTTAATCCATCACAGTACTGCTTGACAAAAGCTGAAGCACTGAAACATCAATCTCTTTATCTCTTCATCCATCTGTTTGACACACCACAAAGTGATTGTTAACTAAGTGTTTTCAGTGATTGTGGTGGTTAGCTATCATCACAAACAGAATTCTATCTGTGGGAAACACTGTACCAATAGACCACAGGTTCTCTAGAGTGTTGTTGGAGATCTTACATTCTGCATGTTTCCAGAGAAACGTTCAGCTGTGGACGAGATGGCACTCTTTACTTTTCTCAAGAGGTCCTTCTTTGTCTCAGGACAGCCCACATCCTTCTTGACCATGAGGTGAGCGAACCGCCTGCAGGTATTGAAGATATCACAGAATAACATAAACCTATGAGAACATTTCTCTTTGGAACTTTTAAACAAGTATCATAGAAATGATACAAGCACTGTTAAGTTTTGATCACTCCCATCGTCTACACAGCTTAAAGTAAGTACCTGAGTAATGCATTGATGGGCACTTTCTTCCAAGGGATGCTCTGCTTCAGCATGTCATTGGAGAAGGAGGGGAGGCTGAAAAGTGACTGCAGGATGGCGTTCATGTAGCAAGTGTTTCCCAGGTTAGAGAATCTGCAATATACAAAAGTAAGGATAAAGGGAAATTTTAACTTCCTCTTGATGAAAATGTTTTTCTTTTCTTGCTAATAGCTAAGATGGGGGGGGGCATAAAACAGCCTTTTATAAATTCTCTTGTGTGTCATTTTGGCACACAAAACTCTGCATGCATTAAGTGCAATCCATTTACTCTTCAAACACACCAATTCATTATGTTTACATTTAATGGAAAACACCTGGCTCATTCTTACCCTTGCAGTGGGGGCTGAGGCTGGGCCAGAGTGGAAGGCCTCTGCTTGTTCCAGCCACCATAATCCAGAGAGGGGCGCACCTTCTTGAAGGGAGTGGAGTGATTGGGGAGCATTAGGCTTCTTTTGACTGTGGTGGTCTGTGCTGCACTGGATGGCCTGTGGAACCACAAATCCCCTCAGTGACCAAAATCTAAGACTGTTTATCCATTCAATAAACATGCAATAATACGAACTTATTGTCCTACATAAAGAGAATCATGAGAATTGTTTCAAAGCATAACTTCTTATATTTAACACTGGATCACTGATGAAACCTACCTGTCCAGGAAAGAGTGACTCTGGCTGTAGTCTTTAGTCCCAGATCGGCTGCCATAGAATGATGTTGGCTGAAGGGGAGTTGAACCCAGTGGAACTATGGGTAAGAAAAGAAAATGTGGTGAAACATACAGTTCAGTTTAGGTTCTCAAATACAGGTTGACATTACATTTGTTTAAAAACTTACAGATGCCAGTTAAAAAGAGGGCTCTAAAATCTTCAGAAGTTGGGGATAAATGAGTAAATTCAGCAGACAAAATCATTTTACTACCTGAAACCATATATTGAGAGTATTTCTGAGTTGGAATGTAGAAGTCTACCTGAGCTCCTGTTTTCCTCTGCCTGCTTTATCTTCTCCTTGCAGCTCAGCAGAAACTTCCTAGATGGATCCGAAGTAGCTTTGTTGTTGCTAAGAAAAGGCAAAGAAGATTTTTTAGAATTTTATTTAGTTGTGGAAGAACTTCTTTAAAAAAACATTTGTGCCAATAGACAAATAAATGTTACAACAATCACCAAATGAGAAGACGAGAAATACTGTAGATCTTAACGCCAAGCCTGACAAAAGACTACAAAAGTCAGGTCTTTTCATGTGTTTCCAGCACTACCACAGCCTAGTTGAAGCAGCGAGGTGCGTTGCTCTTACCTTGAGGAATCATTTTCCTTCGGGTAGTCCTCAGTCAGGTCACTTTCAGAGTTAAGGAGTCTTTTTCTCTTCTCGCTCCTGAAAAAATGACACAGAGCAACTCATGTCACAAGCCTGAACTGGAGGCATAGACAGAAAACATAATAATAACACCTAAAAATGGATTTTCATTGCGAATGAAATTCATTTTCATCATACCTATTCTCAGAGAGTCCAGAGCGAGTGGGAGTGGAGGTAGCTCTACTCGGGCTGCCCAAAGGCTTCCTCGGTGTTGTGTCCTCCCGGCCTTCAGTGCTCTGCCGTCTTGGTGTTGTCTGGAAGATGTTAGGAGTCTGGATAGGTAAGTCAAATGTAAGTGAGTAAAGCATGTCCAAACATTTTCAAGTTAAAAAGATGTGTTATGGCATACCTGTCTCTCCCCTGATGGACTGGTCTCATTTCTCGCAGAGCGGTTCCCAAGCACACTGAAATTTGCACTTCCATGGGATGATTTTAAAACTGCAAAATTAAGAGAGAATAAGAACTCGTGACAAAGCATGTAACTGGAATGTTTCTTTAAAAATTCAGTCTTAAGCTGTGAATCCTCTTTTCACCAAACACAATTCTAAATTGCTTCAAGGCAGCACATGAAGGTACAGGCAGGTACTTGCAATATCAGAAAACACATTTCAGTGCAGAAAAAAAACCCAAAAAACAGAATGAATTGCAACAGGAGGAAATTTTGTACTTTCTTCTAATCTGACTATGTTAAAAGAATCAAGTGACATTACATTTGGTAACCGTCAGCATGTTTTACAAATACATCAGTAATAGCTACAACTCAAATAAAGGAGTTACTAAAAATAATGACTTCATACTCTGCCAAACTATCAGTGGATAAATAAAGATATAGATAAAATGAAAACTTTCATCAAAACAAATAAGAATCTTTTTCCTTTGATTACTATCACTCACTTTATCATGCTGTAGACCATCGACCCAGTGTGGTAAATTCCTCAAATTAATTTTTTAAATTACCTGGCTTTCCCTGCTTCAGCTTCTCCAGGTATTCTTTGGTCTTCTGAGCCAAAGATGGGGGCATCTTATCCAGGGTGATGGCACTACTGTCCTTCAAAGTTAGTATGATTCGGTTCACATTCTGGTTGACATTTTTCACATTCTGGTTCAGCTGAGGACAAGAAAAAAAATTCAAATTAAATTCTTAAATTCAGTTTTATTTCTTTCCTTTCTATGTTTTACCTAAAAATAACTATATGTAAATACTGCAAAACTACTTTATTGGTTTGCTACTCAATTGAAAAATATTTGCCCTTAAAGCATTTATGACTGAAAATTATTGGTGGAAAGATTGTAAGAGAATCATGTATAAAACACACAAGTAGCCATAATCTGGAAACAGCAACAGACTAATTTGACTTCAACCACATTGATAATACACAAAGTTCAGGTATCATAATGGGTATTTTGGTGGAAACATGGAAAGGGTTTTTTTGGTCAAACTGTGTGCATTCCTTGCACCTGCTTCATGCACATTACCGCTTCATTCGTGCACAACATGAATAGTGTTCGAAGTTTTTGAACCTTGTAGCCAGTGAATAACCATTGACAGAGCAGTATTTATGAATTGTGCGACAACAAGAGGGGGGCAGGCATTGTGACACTGTTCCTTTCATCTCTATATGACTTTTCTTGTATAAGGAAAAACACAGATGTTACGACTAACATAAAAAAGCTTGTGGGCATAATATCCTGTTTATTTAACCCCCAATATGTCAGTTTCTATATGATTCTGCTATACAAGCGCTTTCAAGAAATTATATCACCAAACTGTTGCTTTTCTTGAATGGTCTGGTTTTAAGATGATAAAAGGAGAAACGCCAAAGACTGATCTGATTAAATACCTTCCAGATGCAACAGGCATTTCCAAAAAAATTAAGTGGTTGCTGCTAAAATATTATGATGAAAATATGAACACAGATAATGCCTTAGAAGACAATATTTATTAAGCAATTGCATCCATTGCTGACTATATACAACCAAACAAACTGAACAATACCTGGAAAATTTTTGCTGCTCCACCGCAGTTGAATCTCAGACAGAGGTTGACTTTGTTGTCCTTTTCCAGGATCTCAAAAGTTCCCTCTTTCCATCTGGTAGTGCCTTGGTCCAAGCTGGTAAAACGGATCTTTACAGCGCCACCGCTGGAGAGTTTGGGCACTATGGTTGCCATGGCTTACTATCCAGTTGGTGCACTTGGGAGGCTGGGACTTGTGATCAGACAAATCCTAAGAGGGAAATTAAATCAACTGTGTCATTTCGACCACGGTGTGTGATTTGTAACCCACTTTCTGTATCTAGTCTGCATAGAGTTAATTTTAATTGCCATGTTTTAAACGTATCGGTGCCAGTATGTTATCGTAATTATTGCTACTGCTACTTAGATAGATTTTAGTGGGAGAACGAGATCAATAACAAACATTTTTTTAAAAGGAAATGATCAGCGCTAATTTTATTAAAAAAAGCTTGTTAAAACCACGTACAGCAGTATTTTACTCAGTATTGCCATGCTGAGTAACAATTAATGCAATTGAGCTAGCCCGATATGTCCAACGCTTGACTAAGTTAGCTACTGAGCGCTTTTTCAAAGTCACAACAAACTCCAAGTCGACCACAAGCAACGTAACGGCACAACAGCTAAACAGCAAAGACGTGTTAAAAACGGCTTTTTGTAACATAACAGACAATTAACTCGCGGGGAAGGGGATAATGCTAACAAAGTGGGGAAACTCATGCCACTTAATTCAGCTGGCTAGCGGTTCCATTTAAAGCCAAGAAGTCTGGTTTGCTTTAGCCATCAAACTAGCCCAATGGCCAATCTGTATCGCGGCAGCAAAGACAAGCAAAGGTGCACGACACATAACGACCATCGCTCGTTACTTCCAGACGTTTTCCTGGCGAGACGAACGGTCACAAACAAAGTGAAAACTCAGCAAAGTAAAGAGAAGCCAGACACGGTGACATTTAAGCCAAGCTGAATCTCTGGGCTGCTGATAATGTCGTCCCATCATCTACAGGCGTTGAATGGATGGAGAAGGCCGACATTAGCAAAACGGCTAACGGGCTAGCGGCAACTAGCTAACTGGCTAATTTGCCTGATTGTAATTTGGTGATGAAAACAGTGTCATGGTTTGATTACACCGTTGCAGCTCTTTACCTGTCGATGATAAGTGCTCGTCTCGAAACTTTTAAATCACAGTATCGTTTTTGTAGGTCCTTCGAGGGTAGAAAGTTTGTTTTGCCGGCATTCACCTGCTCAGTAGTACGTCTGTTGTTGACAGTGGACCCGCACACGACGCCTCGCAGCACTGCGCGATGATGGCGGGAATGTGAAAATTCACAACGGAAATGATAACCGAGAACGCGTCCGTTTCTCCTCTCGCGATATTTTGATTATTGTTATTTAGCTAGCCTCCATTGCTTACCGAAACCTCGCTAACTGGACTACTTTTATTATACGATCTATAGCTATTAGTTATTTGCTTTCTAATGTGCTGCCGGTGCACAAAAATGTGAACATTACAATATTACAATATTATATCAATGAACAATACTTGTAATGTTTATATACGCGTGCGGTGGACTCAATTTGTCTAGACCTTTAGCAGCTAGCTTGGGCTAGCAGAACATACTGACCGTAGTTGGGCCAACTTTTTCATTGCACTTGTTAGTTACTGGACCGCTTTTCAGTGAATACAGCGTGTTTAGCTTTTAACAACACATTTTGGTAACAAGGAGCTTTAGAGAATGCTGGCGACGGGAGCAGTAAGTATCTTTAAAAAAGTGTACGGTACCAACTCGTTAATATACACCTGCCCTCTTTGTTTTACTGAAATTACTTTTAGGGTTCGTAAAACCAGCCCATTCAAAAACAATATGAAAGTATAATTTGTTGGTAATATTCATGTTTCAACTCTCATTTGGAGCTTAATAACTTTTAAATCAAGTGAAATAGTCGACGGAAGTCTCCATTTTATCTTTTTATCGAAATATTCTGGATTGAGTTCACACAAAATTATTTTACTTTCCCCCAAATTAAACTTTACGTATAAGATATATTGTCATACCAAGAGTTATCCACCATCGCTCACAACATATTCTAAGCTCCGTTGTGAACATTGTGAACATGACGTTGAAAAGGAATATTTATTTGCAGCTATAACGAGGTGATCGCCTTATAATAACTACAATATGATCCCAGTAAAACTGCCAGTTTATTAACAGTGATGTTAGGATACGACTGTAGGCTCCTATACAGTTCAGTGTATACTTTATTCATTTTTTGATATTTTTTTTTCCTTCCTTTTACAGGCTGTAACTAATGTTACAGCCCTGGCCCAGGTAGATCGAGAGAAGATCTACCAATGGATCAATGAGTTGTCCAGTCCAGAGACCAGGGAAAATGCGTTGCTGGAGCTAAGTAAGAAACGTGAGTCTGTACCAGACCTGGCACCAATGCTGTGGCACTCCTGTGGCACCATTGCTGCCCTATTGCAGGTATGACCCATGTCTCATCCACAGTTGTAAAGTATCACTTAATTAGTCTGCTTTTGTGTTGCCTTGATGTTAATGGTAATTTCCTTCTGCATCTTATTTCTTTCTATTGTTAGGAAATAGTGAACATCTACCCATCAATAAACCCACCCACACTGACAGCTCACCAGTCTAACAGAGTGTGTAATGCCCTGGCACTTCTGCAGTGTGTTGCCTCACATCCAGAGACACGGTAATGGGGACTTCACTGTAATAAAAAATTGTAAAAGTTTTTATTGCAGTGGAATTGTGTTTCAGTAATCCTCCAGTAAGACAGTGATATAAAGCTGAGGCTGTTTTTTTCCCTACTACAGCATACATTATTAGCCCTAACTTTGATGAGACCACATGAAAAGGTTCAGTTATTGTCCAGAGCAAAGTCTAAAAGTCATAAGCTAAAAATGGTTTGGCTGTTTCAGGTGACAATATGATTCTTCAACTAGTGTTAAAAGTAATGCCTCAGAATATCCCTGTTTATCAAATCATGTAATTACATTTCATGTTTTTTTTCTTACCAGGTCAGCTTTTCTTGCTGCTCACATCCCTCTTTTCCTCTACCCTTTTCTACATACTGTGAGCAAAACACGGCCATTTGAGTACCTACGACTTACCAGCCTCGGAGTTATAGGTAACTATTCTCCTGCACAGGCCTTTTATTTATTTACTGAGGTAAATTTCAGCTAAACCGCATCTGAACTTTCTTATCAAGCATTCTCTCTGTGTTTACCTCAGGTGCCTTGGTGAAAACAGATGAGCAAGAAGTAATTAACTTTCTCCTCACCACTGAAATAATCCCACTGTGTCTCCGCATCATGGAATCAGGAAGCGAGCTCTCTAAGACGGTACATAACTGTTCCAGCTGCTTTTTTAAATAGTCCTCTACCTGACATATTCCCTAACTTGACTTTGGCTTTGTGCTGATAATTTATACTTGTGTTCCAGTGTTTTCTACTTCTTTCCATCTCTGTTTACCAGTTACACTATGAAATTGCTTAATCGTTTCTTGTCTTTTTAAAAAAAGTAATGAATTTTTTTTAAAAAGGCCAAAAGTAATGCCAATTTTTCTCCTCATCAGCTGCTTTCTTTTAGATTTATGAGCTCATATTACTGCTGTTAGTGTTAATTAAACTTTCTCATTTTTTACTCTAAAGAAAAATATTAAAACTGCCAGTTGTATTGACGAACAGGATTGTGACTTCGAAAAAAAACTCACTGTTTTTCACTTCAGGTTGCTACATTCATACTTCAGAAGATCCTGTTGGATGACACAGGGCTTGCTTACATTTGTCAGACGTATGAACGTTTCTCCCATGTGGCCATGATCCTTGTAAGTGTCACCCAAAAAAACATCTGAACTTTACTGAGTTATCCATCCAAGTCACTCTCGTCAGTGTGATATGGCATTGAATATAAGAGAAGATCCTCTGCCAAAGTTTTGTTTTTATCTTTTTCTTTTTAGGGCAAAATGGTACTCCAGCTCTCTAAAGAACCGTCAGCTCGCCTGTTGAAGCATGTTGTTCGCTGCTACCTCCGCCTGTCAGATAATCTCAGGTAGGGGAGAGTTGCGCAGATGAAGTGTACTGTATATAGTCACTTGTTTCGACTTTTGCTCTTGATTGAGTGGTAATTGGTAAGATGAGCTCCCTTGTGACCCTGGAAACTTACTTACTTGAGAATATGACTCAAGAATTTGCTGATTAGTATTTGCCACTAGGGGGCACTGTGGCACAAAAATAAATTATATAAATCATGGTGTGATGTAACTGTAAGTCACTGTGGACAAAAAATGTACTGCCTCTTTGATAATGAGCTTTTAATGAAGCTTAAAATACTTGACAGTCACAGCCTTACAAACAAATTCTTTTCTCCTGTTAAATTATCATGAAATTATCACTTTTGCCCTTTTTGGCTGCTGATAGAGTTCATTGAAGCTATTTTAAAATATTGTTGTAAGCTCTGGCAACTTGTGCTAAAATGAGTTAAAGTTAGAAGAAATAATTGCATTTTTATGGCACCATGAGAAGCGGTTTGTTTTCTTTGCAAGATGTCAATGTAAAAGCACATTGGTTTGTGATATGCTGTATTCCTCCCTCAGAGCCAGAGAGGCCCTGCGTCAGTGTCTGCCAGACCAGCTGAAAGACAGCACCTTTGCCCAGGTGCTGAAGGACGACACCACCACCAAACGCTGGCTGGCACAGTTGGTCAAGAACCTGCAGGAGGGACAAGTCACCGATGCTAGAGGCATCCCGCTGGCTCCGCAGTGATAGGACAAAGTGTGTGTTCACAGCCGACACAGAGGGACTCTCATCACTGTCAAGATTTTGTATTTTTCCCAAATGAGGCGATAAGACTGCCTGCAAAGTGAAGGACATATTGGAGGAAAGATTTTTTTTGTTGTTTTTTAGCTTTTGGTTAGATGGATTAAGTTACACCAGTATGTCACGTCAACACATGAGGTCACTGTCACAACAAAGTTTGTGTTTTAAGAGCCAGACTGATAGTTTATTCCCAAAACCAATTTTGATATCAATATTTTGGAATAATTGAATCCAATTATGACATATTAGCTGGTGTTTGTTCATGACGTATTTTTTTTGGCAAACCCCCTAAATTTTGGTCTAAAGTGATAAAGATATGTCTGGGGAAGGATGTTTTACAATAAAAACAACCTAATTTTCAAATGAATAAAAGTTATTTTGAAAAGCAAAATGACAATTATAAATAAGAACTGAAACATATTAAAGTTGAAATAAGGGAAAAATAGCCAAATTTACAGTTAAATGCAGCCTGTGAAACATTTGATGCTGCAGTTAACTGCACTATAATTTCTCTCTGGGTGTCTGTCAACATATCCATACTGATATATCAATGTTAGGCCAGTATTGGTTTCTGAAATCAGCTCTTCCAAACTCTCAGTCAGCACCGGTCTTTTTCCATTTATCACTGAAACTTTCTGTAACATTCCACTTCCTGCATTTCAAATATGACTTTTGATATTCTACATGATTGGTTGTGTCTCTTCTTTTGCTGAGTCTCTGTGGAATGATCACAGTTAATGCAGCATTCCAGTAATACAGTGGATGTATTTCTGTACAGTTTTGTGTTTTTACTGGCTTTGTATTTGATAGCCCTGTAATACATAAGATTATTTCTGTCCAGAGGGAGATCTCTTGTTCAAGATATTTCATAAATAAACTTGTTTTCCATCCAATGCAGGATATCAAGAGTCCCCTTGACCATTTACATGTGGTAAAAAAAACTGCTTGAATATTTATTGTGTCACAGTTTATACAGAGCTGCTCACACTCACCTTTACTTTTATTTATTGTCTTCAGTCGACCATTCAAACATGCCTTTGGGCTTTTGGGCTTACAGGGAGAACATGTAAACTCCACATGGACAATAATTTGATCATGTCATTAACCATTTATTGGATTAAAATCAGAAGAACAGTGACAAGAAAATGTGAAATTGTAAGAGTCTAAGATGACGTCTTCGGATATCTTTTTGTCTTCTCAGTAGTGGCAGATGAAGTACTCACACAGTGAAGAAATACTCTGTTACAAGTGCTGCATATGAAATATTACTTTTGTAGAAGTACACAAGTATTAGCATCAAAATATATGTAAAACAACTACATATTTTGCAGAGTGTCACAATTCTAAATAGGGTATATAATATTGTATCATGATTTTTGAAGCGTTAACTAAACATTACAAGGGTGAAGACCCTCTTAAGGTCCAGTGTGTGGGATTGTTTGGCATCTAGTGGCAAAGTTGCAGATTGCACTTGATCTAAAAAACTTTGCCGGATCAGGGCCATAATATTTGCCATTTAATGTGCTGATAAACTAACTAACGATAAAACCATGATGTTCCTAATTAGTTTATAAACTAGATAATCAATGTTTTTTTCAAACTCTAGTTGGAGTCTTGGCTCAACAAATGCAGCAGTGTAGACGGGCATTTATGATGAAGCGTCATTGTCATCAGCAAAACAGTGTAAATAAAGACAAATATTCTTTTTTCAGAGGAATTTTTTACTTGGTGGCTCTTTCAGTAAAAGTTGTTTGTGAGTTAGGTCCGTTCTTCGTCAGTCAGATGATAAAGTGGCTTACCTGTTCTCACTGAGCTCTCCGTCTAACAGCCCCGCAGTTACAGTGATGAGCCTTCACTTCCTTTTACCGGAACATTAACAGATTGTTGCCCCCATAGGTTCCATTAACCTCAACAATTGATGGACATCGTGCATCGCGGAAACACCCACGCAAAAGCCTTTCATTTGTGAGAAAATCGGATCCATGTGGGAGATGGGAGTTCCTATGTATAATGCCTATTTTTTTCTGTTTACCTTTTAAGAGGAATGAGCTACAGTTCCTACAGTCATTACAGGTCCAGAGAGCCTTACAAATGGAGGAGTCCATTAGAGTGATTGGGTTGAGAACGTGCAATGTGATGTTTTCGTCCACACTGCCAATGATAATCATTCATGATTTGTTTGCATGTTAAAAACTATAATCCCTGCACTTTTTCATGCATGTCGATCGGAGGTATATAAATTAAAATGGACATTGTAATAAAAAAGTGCATCAATCAAGGCTCCACCCTGCAGCATGTGGCCTGCTGCCAGACTCTACTGTAAGGTCCTTTCCAGTCTGTACTCTGACTGTGCCAGTCTGTTGTTATCAGATATCAGATTTACCTTGAGTTTTATCAAGTAAAAGTTATTCAGATATCAAAAAGTAAGAGTCCTTTGTTGACTTGTGAATAGTTCTGCAAAGGCTAAATTTTCTTGTGCACAATATTTCTTATTGTTTTATGATCTGGCCTCTTTCCACACAGACCTTTTCCCATAATTGTGTTCCTCTTTATCAGTGCTTTTACAGCAACATGAGAGTGACTCTGCAGAGCATCCACAGTCACACAGAGGATGAGGAAGACAGACGGGCAGAGGGAAGCAGGCTGAAGGGGAGTGACCTTCACTAAATGCAGCGAGGGGCCTGCGGATGGCGGAGTGAGGGAGTGGCAGGAAAGGAAGGAAGGCTGGTGAAGAGGGGGTTTAAAGAAGGAGGAGGGGGATGAGGAGGAGCGGAGCGGAGCGTACCAGTGTGCTGCAGCAGCAGCAGTGACTAGGGAATCAGGTTTCTCAGAGTGGAGAGAGGGGAGGGAAGAGGAGGCTGAGCCAGATTTCCCTTCGTATACTCCCAGCCTTTTAAAGCCTGACTTCAGTTAACAGTCCCTGGACTCTCCTTGAGTGTGGATCTATAGGTCCAGGGTGATATTTACATCTTCCTAACCCCTCTCTCGGGCCAGCCATTCAGGGTCTTACCCCTCATTATTTGGGTCCTACCCAGGAAGAATTGTCTCCTGAAAATCATCCACCTCTGGAGGTCTGACTCATAATATCCCTGGTGGAATTTGCACTGTTGGTAAGTATAATTCCTCTCTCTCTCTCTGTCAGGGAAAAATCCACATTAGTTTGTCTGCATAAGGCTTTGCTGAGGTGATGCTTTTATGTCTCATATTACTGTTTCTGTTTCTAATTTACTGTGCACAAACCTCCCTCCCTGCTGAAGTTTGGAGTTACATATGGATTTTATCAGACGGGCACTGCCTGTTCACTTGTTAGTTGAATTCTTCACATGGTTGTGTGCAGGAAAAAAGAGCAGTTGTGGGTAAAAAAGCAGAACACAAATCAAACTGTACGAGTTAAGTAGAAGTTAAGTAGAAGGTTCCTTTATAGATACAGCTGATTAAAGCTAATCTAGGACACAAGATACAAGTACAAAGCTTTTTGATTTTTATGACTGGGTTGTTTATTTCCTATTTCCATCCAGTCAGATGTCTTTGTGTGTTTGTGCGTGTGGTCAGTGAGCTGAAGAAGTGGCCTGGCGTGACTCATCCTGCCTGAGGAGAATGCCTATGCACAGCGTGGCCCCAAAAATAAAACAACACAACGTGACCTAATTGCAGACGAAAAGTCTGGAGTGTGAGGGAGGGTGTGTTCAACTCTCATTGGTGGAATCTGAAAATCCTGGTTGGAAAATAAAAAAGTCTTTGACGTGGCTCTGCAGTGAAAGGACAAAAATATAAAAACACACATTAGTTTATGGAGCAAATAGCTGTGGAAAATCAGACTCACTTTCATGTTCGGTCAGTGAAGCAACAGTGAATGCATTCCTTGCATCACGTCAGTCATACTGGGGTGAGAACTCTGATCAGTTTTTTCATGAACTTGCTCAGAAGGGTTGGGGAGCTGGCACAGCGGGGCGTGAAACATGTAGAACTCAAGATTTGATCTTGTTGTTTCAGGAGACAATGAAAGGAAAGGAAGCTTTGAGACTTGGATACAGATAAACGGTCTTCCCTTTCCGGAAGTGTTTGATCCACATTTATCAGTGAACAGCAGAGAGAGCAGGAGTTTATCAGTTTCCACTGATATGCAGAGAGTCTGTGGAGAGTTTGACTTGTCTTGTTTGCGTCTCTCTGAGACACATTATCGGTGTGTGATTATGATGAAGGCTGCTAAACATGTGGATACAGAATTCCAGCATTAGTAAGGGTTTATTTAGATCAACTAGATTAAAATTGCACAGCCATGCTAATGGCTAACATCAGCGTGCTAACATGCTACAAATAACAATACGGATGTTGTGCTGGTATCATGTTTATCTCCCTCACCATCTTATTTTCGTGCCTTATCATCCTTACTTTTAATTAGTACTGATCTCTAAGTGGAGCTGTGACTGATGGGATTGTCACCAGTTTTCCAGGCAAACCAGAGTCTGAAAAAACTTAGATTTACAACTTAATTTTAATCAACATTTTAACCTGAAGGGCCCTGAATGTCACACCTGTTTTCACTCCTGAATCATCGCATGTGGCAGCTTGATCAGGACAACTTTGTGTCACTTTTTAAAGTGTATCTCTCAGCATCTGTGTGCAATGTGCTGGGCTTTCAACTAACTGCAATATAAACCCATCCACAGCATTGTTGGATGCTCTTAGCGAAGGCTCCACCCGGTCTAGCAGAAGGATTGAAAAATCTCTATGTGGGAGAGGAGGTCAGGGTAGAGCGGTGGGTCACGCTCAGGATCTGCAGCCTGAGAGGTTGGGTTTGAGTCCCACTGAAGGCAGCACTCAATGATCTTTTCATAAACCTAACCCAGTAGTTGTGGTGCCTAAACCTCCAATGGTTAACAATGTGTTAGAAAGGCTTAGTGGCAGAAAAGCTTTTCAAGTCGCACACAAACATACCCAGTGTTTTCAACAATGATGCCGATGGGACAAATTGGGAGAGAACATGTGATGGAATGTTTGTGCCAAATTTAATGGAAATCCTTCTGGTTGTTTTCAAGACGTTTTGGTCAAAACCACAAATGTGGACCTCATGGTGGCGCTGAATATAAAGTCCCAGCGACACTAAAGTCTCATAAAGATCCTGTGGGAATCACAAATGTCCAAAAGTGTTGGATTTACTGGCATGATTGCATCACAATCAAATGTAGATGAACTAAGTTTAAAAAAAAAAAATCTTTTTGCCTCCTCATGATTTCTACCTCACAAAGCCGAGGCGAGCACAGACAGGATTTTTCTCAGTCAGCACACAAACTGCAGGAGCTGCCATGCAGTCTTACAGTCTGCCGGCTTGCAGGTAATAAATGAGTAAGGATTAATGATGTGGGTGGGCTGAGATTAAACGCTGATTCATCCTAAAAATAGCCTCCACAGCTAGTATCTATTATTCACCACATACAAGTACACTTGTGTCTGTATCCTTTCTTTTTTCATGTCAATATTCTCTAAATCCTCAGTTTTATGTAACAGAAGTAAGACTCAGCAAAACCGGAGCTGTTAGGATTTGAATATTTGCAATATTTGCAATAATTTCCCTGATGTGGAAAAAGGGATAGGCACCTGGAACAGTTCACTGACATCTGCTTCTTTTTAGCAGCACTTTTCCACTGGCATGATTCAAGAATAGCGATGGATCCTGAAAGTTCACGTGAGTAAACATTATTTTCCACAGACCGAAGAGAAGGAAAATTGTTGTGATTTTGTAATTTGTTTGATGGTTTCTGGTCTAATAGAAGCTGAGTTCAGTAAATCAGAATTGCTGGAACCAGTTAAATCCTCTTCATGATCTGATACTCTCATGCTCTAATGTCTTATGTAAGACGTTTAACTTTCTGCACAGGCATCCAAGATGACCCTCACATCAAGGTGATGATGGCAGGGTCGACTCTGAGGAAAGTCAAGTCCCGCTCCTGGAAGAAGCAGCGACATTTCCGCCTCCTGGAGGACGGGATGACGATCTGGTACAAGTCCAGATGGGCAGGAAGAGGCCACTCCACATGTAAGTGCACGTTAACAATGCTGATGTTTTATTTACGTATGTCCTGCCAATATTCTAATAAATAAACCACATTATACTGTCTCTTCAAAAATATTAATATGAGCACAAGCAGCATTTCTTCTCAAAGTCTGTTTTCTTTACAAAGACTTGATCTGAACCCTTGTAACCCTGAATTTAACCTCAATCTAAGACTTAATAGAATTATTCAATTAGTAGGGTTATGATTAGATGTTCAATAGCGCTCCAAACTCAGTGTGTCAAATCTAAAATTACAGGTTGCAGTAGATTAGCTTAACATAGCATGAAGAACAGAAACAGGAGAAACAGCTCATCTGATTCTGTCAAGAACACCTTTAAAGGTCATCAATTAACATTTTTTTATCTAATCAATGCATCAAAAGATGAAAAATAGCCTTTTCCTCTTAACACTGAACAAAGATTTTAACCTCACACTGATTGTATTTCAGTCTCAATCACCGAGATGGAGGCTGTGCGTGAGGGCCACCAGTCGGAGGTCCTGTTGAGCATCGCTGAGGAGTTTCCCGCTGACCTCTGCTTCACCTTGGTGTTTCACGGTCGCCAAGGCAACCTGGACCTGGTGGCGGAGTCGGCAGCGGAGGCTCAGGCCTGGATCCAGGGTCTGCGCAAACTGATCCACAAGACTCAGACGATGGATGAGAAGGAGAGGCTTGATCAGTATCTTTTTAACTGCAGTGTGTCACTGCGTTCAACCAGGAAAACACTGATCCATCACCTTTCATATCTAAACAAAACTTTAATGTCAAATGTAAAGTGTAAACCATTCTGAAAAAGATCAAAATGATGGATTGGAGATTTATTTATAGGTTTCTACATTTTTGTTAGTGTAAGAGCTGTTTTAGAAGCAAACAAAAGGAGGGACATAAATGGAAATTATGGTACACAGTGTTAATTTTGATGATTATCTCTTTCTGTTAATAAATGATCATGATATTTACAAGCTTATGAATGATCAATAAGTGTAATGAAGTGTGATTTGGTATTACGGTAATAGAAGAAGTATTTGAATCTCTCCAGAACAAATGAAATACAGACAACAATAAAACAGAGTAACTTAGGTAAAACTTTTGTGGTTAACTGTACTCATTAAGTTGCTTTTCTTAGAGAACTTGTCTCTCAGATTTTAGGGGTGATTGTGTTGTTTTTAATGGGTCTTTAAGTCTGAATTGTTATTCCACTCCCATCGGAGGATTTTCCTCAGCATCCTCTCAGGTGGGTCTGGGACTGGTTTCATAAAGCTGACAAAAACAAAGACGGGAAGATGAATTTCAAAGAAGTGCGGAAGCTGCTGAAGATGATGAACGTGGACATGAATGAAGAACATGCTCTGCACCTCTTCACAGTGAGTGGATGCTATCGCTTCTTAGAGAGGAAAATATAACAGTGATATAGTTCAGGCTGTAACACTTGTTTAAGGAGCAAAGCTGTAGTAAAACCAAGCACATTAAATGATATGTGTTTCATTTAAACTGTGCAACATTAAATAAATGAAGTTCGTCATTATTTCCACAGATGGCTGACAAGTCAGAGAGCGGCTCTTTGGAAATCGAGCAGTTTGTCCACTTCTACAAGATGCTGACTCAGAGGGATGAGGTGTGGAAGGTTTTCCAGGACTACTCGGCAGATGGAGAGAAACTGATGCTGGAGGAGCTGGAGAACTTCCTGAAGATAGAGCAGCAGGAAGGAGAACAAAGTGCTCAGCACGCCCCGGAGCTGATCGACCGCTACGAACCATCTGAGTCAGGTAAAGATGGCTGTGACTGCAGCGGTGCATCTTCATGGGTTAACTCTGTCACGCAGGCCAGAAACAAAGAGGAGTTCTATAAAATACAGCCACACATGATCGATGTAATAAAAGAAACATGGATAAGCTGTTCAATATTAAATATTTAGTCTAGATTATGATCTAATATTTTTTCAGTACTCTTTGGAATGAGTTAGCACTTTTGTTTTATTGCATTAAATCATTTATACCTTCCTCATATGTCCCTATATGTTCACTGTAGTGCTGTGGATCAGAGAGGGTTGGTGTCTGAGGGGAATGATGGACCTTTTCAATCTGAAATCTGAGATGTGATGTGTGTGTGTTTTTTTATTTATGTTTTTTAATGTTGTACTTATATTTGGGCCCTGAGGTGTTGTACAATTAATAAACACCGAAAGGCCAACTTGTTTTTTCAACTTGAGCACTGGTTTGAACATTTTATCCCAGCAGGATCTTTATCATGTCGTACACTGATGGATTTTAGAGGAAGTGTTATTGCTGTGAAGCTAATTGCACAGAGCAGTGGAGTCGAGGTTAGATGGTAGATTAAAACGTCCCAGTGGACATTGGTGTGTAATGAAATTTAAAAATCTGCTGAATAATGTTTGTGAGGATTGAAAGTGACTGGAGACGAAGGCATCTGCACACTGAACTCTGTGGAGTCTTATTCACAGTTAGTGCTCAGCCTCAATGACTGTATTTATGCTTTTAGGCAAACAGCAGCGAACAGCCACACAAGCGCCTCTTTGAGCCTATTTTCCAGCAAATATTTGAGTCAAATGCTAAAGTCTGCATACTAATGTATTCAGAGTAAATATGCTAAGATGCTGAATTTTAGCAGGAAGTATTCACCAAGTTCCCAATCATGGTTTACATGCTAAAATTTGCTAACATGCAGTAAAGCTAAATGTTAATGTGAGACTGTAAGTTTTACAGACATGCAGGTTTTTTGGGGGGAAATATTCTGGGACTTTAGTGTTTAAATGACAATCAAAGTTTTTACAGCTAAATAAATCAAACTGGACTGTGTATCTGTGCCAACACCATCTGTATCATCTCTCCTGTGCAGCCAAGAAGCAGCGCGCCATGTCGTTCGATGGTTTCCAGATGTATCTGTGCTCTAAGGAGGGCTCCATATTTAAACCTGAACACCAGGAGCTCTACCAGGACATGAGCCAGCCACTTAGCCACTACTTCATCTCCTCCTCACACAACACTTACCTCCTGGAGAACCAGCTCCGAGGACACAGCAGCCTGGAGGCGTACATCAAGTGAGGGCTGCTGCAAACACCAAATGCAACACAGTTTATTATCTTTGTACTCGTTGAGGAGTTGACGTTCTTAGATTTCGAGTTAAGCTGAGAATAACTGATGAACAATTCTACAAATTCTCTTTTAGACAAGCAGAAGTAGGCATACACTAATAAAATGACAGTGGTTTTTATTTGTGTGTGTGTGTGTGTGTGTCCATATAGGGCCCTGAAGAGGGGCTGCCGCTGTGTGGAGGTGGACTGCTGGGACGGTAATGATGGGGAACCTGTTGTCTATCACGGTCACACTTTGACTTCTAAGATTCTTTTTAGAGACGTCATTTCAACTCTGAAGGAATACGCCTTTAAGGTGAGCAGCACCATCTGTTTATAAAGGGTTTGTTCACTTGTTTTACACAGAACACACATTTTTCCACTTAACCTCGGTGTCCAACAAGGACACGAACACTACAACTGAAGAAAACACATAAGAAAACATCTACATTGATAGGAAACATGGCTCAGGTTTGATTCTGGGCCTTCTGCTGCAAGATAAAGTTCCATTCAAAGACACATACATCTAAAAACAATTATTGTTTGTCTAAAGATGTTTGCATTGCTGAGCAGCACTAAAAGTGCTTGGAAAAATATGGTTTTTTTGGTTTTAAGTAAACCAACTCTTGACAACAGTCATACTTTCCACTATCAGGACTGTGTGTGTGCCCAGAAAAGTGTGAAGCACAGATGGACTGGTTGGTAACCTTCCCTTCTTCTGAAGTCAAAATATACCCTTGCTAACTGACCTACATGGAAAACAACCAGGAACCTCTAATGTGTCTCCACTTCTCTGTTTTATTCCACTCAAATTTTCCTATTTTACTTTAGGGAGATATAATGTTGACACTATTTTGCAGGATAATGCAAAATTATCCTTAATGGAAACTTGCTAAAGTAGCTTTGAAACATTTTAATTGAAAAAAAAACTGATAGAATTTTAACATATATAAGACAGAAAACAGATAAGCTTTAAAAGCCAGTCCCCAGTTTTAAATGCTGCATCTTCTCTTTCCTGTTTGAAAGGCATCGGACTTCCCGGTCATCCTGTCTCTTGAGAACCACTGCAGCGTGGAGCAGCAGACCGTCATGGCCAAACACCTTCGTCAAATCCTGGGCGACACACTGCTGACCACCCTGCTGGAGGGGCAGATCCCCCAACAGCTTCCTTCTCCACAGGTTCGATTCTGACCAGACAAAGTTATGACGTTCCCATGAGCACAGCTGAACTTTTGCTTGTGATAATAGAAAATATTAGCATGCAACCACACTGAACTAAGATGATGAACATGAAAAAACATGAGCACCTTGTCTTAGTGAGCATGTTAGCATCTGTGCTGACTAAATGTTTAATGTCTGATATGAAGCTTCAGCAAACATTTTGCACTTAGTGATTGATTTTAGTTTTAGGTATGTAATGTTTTCAGAAACTCTCCCGTCCAATCTGGGGGAAACTTAGCTGTCATTAACAATTCAGAAGCATTTCAAAGATCATAGTTGTTTTGCACCTTGACATCCATCTGATCCGAAAAGCGATAACGTAACTTCCAAACTCTTTTCCATTAGAGCACTTACAACAATCAATGCCAAGTTCAAGTAATGGCAGATAAATGCTATGAGGAATTCCTCTGAGGAGTTTGTCGATTAAATAGAGGTACGCTGCTGCTTTTAGTTAGATGACAGGAAAGTGCAGGATGATGGACCACCTTCATGCATAGTCTGTTTACTGAGGAACAACAACTCAAAAGTTGTGACATCTGAGTGTCTTTTAATTTCAAATGCTGGTCTACCCCAATGCAATGGGTTCAAGTAGAGACTAGATTAAAAAAAATTGTCATATCTATTCACAAGTACTGTAAAATTAACAGGAAAATGCTTGAATGAGGCGAAGGAGACATTATCTGAAACAAACTGCTCTCACCACTGTGTGCTTGTATTGATGTTTAATACAGGAACTGAAGGGGAAAATTTTGCTAAAAGCTAAAAAGATTGGCGGTCTGGAGGAATGTCATGATGAAACCCTGACAGATGAAGTTAGTGATGAGGAAGAGATGGCCAACGGGGAAGCTGAGAGCACCGACGACCCCCCTGCTGAGTGTTTGGACCACAGCGCAAAGGTAGATGAAACATACTTAATCATTTTAGCACCTTTTTTATACATGAGCAGCTTTATTTACTTAGTGGGAGTGCAGAAAGACTTAAGACAGAGACATCGATAGTCACAGTGAATCAAGACGGGTGAATGAACCTTGATAGTGATGGGAGACAGGAAACTGGGTTGGGGCATAAGAGACAATATGGCGAGACTGGAGCAAAAGAAGGGAGATAGTGGAGAGAAACAGGAAACAGGGATATTTAAAAGCAGAAAGATAGTGAGGTCAGAAAGAAAACAGCTTGCTTCTCCTAAGCGGAGGGAAAAACAGATCTCTTTGAAGAGAAGTAACTCTACATTTCATATTCAAAGGTACCGTATGGAAGTTTTTGCTGTCGTCACAAAGCCAACTTGGTATTAACAGCTGTTTTTACTTAGCGAGAAGTCCAGAAGAAGTGTTGCAAGTTCAGCATCAAAACTCCATTCCTTTAAATGCTAAAAACTGTTTCCAGCCAGTTTTAACTCTCCTCTGTTACTGATGTTAGCATGCTAACCACGGGATCTGTCAAAGAAGTTGTGTGACAAACCAAACACTGGATCTGGAGCGCGCCAAGTAGTCTTTCATATATTTTAATATCTGCAGGAAAATGTGCCACTGTTGGAAAAACATCCCTTATTTTCTCTGTTTTGCAGAAGTCTAAGTCCAAACTGTCCAGGGAGCTGTCAGACTTGGTAGTTTACTGCAAGAGCGTGCACTTCCACGGCTTCGAGCATGCCCGTTTACACGGCAAATGCTACGAGATGTCCTCATTTTCTGAATCCAAGGCCAAGAAGCTCGCTAAGGAAGCAGGTACCATGAACATGAGGGAACAAGAGCTGTATTTTGGAAAAGAGAGGAAAAATATTAAAGATGGCTGTTTGTTCTATTCCTCAGATGAAATAATAAACCTGTTTTCTGACTCTAATATGATCTAAATGTCACTTTTTCTGTGAGAACATTATATAATTATTTATTTCTAATTCAAGGATGAGAAACAGGTGGATTTCTCTATGTTAATGTTATAGAAATACACTGGTTTTCTTCTCTTCAGGAACAGATTTCGTGCAGTACAACACCAGGCAGCTGAGCCGGATCTATCCCAGCGGCCTCAGGACAGACTCCTCCAACTACAACCCTCAGGAGATGTGGAGCGTGGGCTGCCAGATTGGTGAGGAGAAGGTCGACCTATGCCGGTTAAACCAAACTTTTCCTTTAAAATCAATAATAATATCTCCTGCTTACAATCCCAGCATCTGTGTTCTGAAATCCGCAGTACTACAGGACACAGATGGGTGTCGTTTCAAAAATGACAAAACCAAAACCAGCACTATTAGGGGCAGATTGAGAGCATCACGCCTGGGCTTTTGTGGGTAAAATGTGAGACTTCTCACATGAGTCCTCAGCTGGATTGATGACTCTGCGTCCAGGAAATCACGTGATGCAGCCAGACACAGTGGGAAAAAAAAAGGAAGCTAATTACATTATTTCATTTCTTTCTCTTCCCCAAAGTGGCTTTGAACTTCCAGACAGCGGGTCTGGAAATGGATCTGAATGATGGGCTGTTCAGGCAGAACGGCTGCTGCGGCTACGTCCTCAAGCCTGACTTCATGAGAGACGCCAACACTGAGTTCAGTCCAGAGAAACCGGAGGAGTGGCGAGGCTACAAACCACTCCGCTTATCCATACAGGTTCAAAAACTACACAAAAGTCTAGCTGGTTTGTGATTACAGCCGGTAACTACTACCGTCAGTGTGTAATTATGTAAATGTGATGCAGGATAATTGCAGAAAATTATCATGTAATTTAACAAAACCCCCACTAAATTACAATGGGAGAGGAAGCAAGTTGAAAAGTGTCCTTCTGTGCAGATGCAGCACAGCTGTTTATGTTTCTTATATACAAATGTTTCTCAGTTGATCAGCGGGCAGCAGCTGCCGAAGGTCAATCAGAAAGAGGGCTCTATTGTTGACCCCCTGGTCAGAGTGGAGATTTATGGGGTGCCACAGGATCAGACCAAGGAAGAAACCAGTCACATTAACAACAATGGTGTTTGTCTTCATTTATCTTACAGATAATACATGCAATCATGTACAGAGATTGTTCTAATGATATAAAAGCCAGGATGCAAATCAGTAATTACTGAAAACAACTCAATAAATCAATCAGAAATTTTGGAAATAAATAAAATTGACAACCCAGTCAATCATACTCAGTCCTCTGCTGCCCTCTACCTGCAGGTTTCAACCCAGTGTGGAATGAAACTTTAAATTTTGTCATCCACTCCCCTGAGCTGGCCCTGGTTCGCTTTGTAGTGGAGGACTACGATAAGGCGTCCAGGAACGACTTCATCGGACAGATCACTCTTCCGTTCATGTGCATCCAAGCAGGTGAGCAAAGTTTGCTGGAAAAAAGAAAACACAAAGTTACAGCTCACTACAGAATTATTTAAAGGAATAAAATTAAGGTTAGTCAGATGCAGGAGACTCAGGATTTGCTCAGTAAACATGATTTCTTCAGTTCATCTCATGTCTTTCCATCTGCAGGTTATCGTCACATACATCTGCTCTCCAAAGATGGAACTGCCATCCCTCCCTCCTCCCTCTTCGTCAACATCAGCATCTCAAAGCTCACATGAAGAAGTCGGTTCTGAAGATGTGGAGCCAGAGGTCGTCACAAGTTCCCTGCCTCTTTTTGCCCGATGAATGAAAACAATATGGACGAATACTTCTATCTGAAGTTGGGCATCAGGAGGGCGATGGGACATTTATCACACTTAACATTCCACATCCTCGTAAAATAGCAATCAGCAGGTAAAATGTCAAACTGACTTTGACTTTCAGTATTATTGACTCAAACTTCAGAGTTTAATTTCTGTGATAAAGGGCTCTAATCAAGAGTTATATGGAATCATTATGAGCACAGACAAACTCAGTTTTATTAACCAACTTTTAAGAAACAGGAAGTGACCATGTTGTATTAAGAAAACTTCTCAAGTTGAAAGGAAAATGTCTGTCTGTATTTATTTATGTCCCCATGTTAAATGTAAGAGTTCTCAGTTCAACTTTTCATGGAAGTATTTCCTGCATTTTTTTTTTGTTATTGTCTATGAATGAAGGAACATGAAGGAAAGCCGCATGTCTAAGTTTACTGTTTGTTAGCTGTTAGCCATTAAATGTAACATGTATCTGCAAGTGGGAGTAGCCTGGAAATAAGTATTAGTACATCTACAGTTTTAAAATGTAATAATACAGAGAAAATTTGCCAAATATCAGTATTAAACTTTACTGTTCTGAACCGCTCATAGCTTTAGATCCTGCTGTTCCCTTACCAAGTGCCTGCTTATTTCTATTTACTAATGTACAAATATACTGTTTAATGTTATGTTGTGTATAATGTAAATGTATGTACATACATACAGACTGTGGGTAAAATGCAATAGATTTTATGGATGGCTCAACACCATTGTAAAATCTCAAACCATGGATGTAAAATCCATTAAAAAACAGTTTGGACTTATTCATTGTTTGAGTTCATTTATTCACAGTGTGAACTTCAGTTCTGTATCACAAGCAAACATCAAAGGACCAAAAATAATAAGAAAATTGTTTAATTAATCTTTTACAGCACAATAAAATCAAGTTGTTAAATATAAATATTGATAGAAATGGTAACTTTCCATTGTGATAGTCATTAAAAGTGTGAAATATTTTATATCCACACTTCATTGTTTTGTCTCGCTGTCGTCCTCTCTTTGCTCAACCTCTTCAGCCACTTCTTCTTCAGCTGTCATTTCATCCTCCACCTCTGCTGCTCTCTCATCCAGAGTCCCCTCCAGGGCCTCTTTCAGGGTCAGACTGACTGCCTCAGGGTCCCTCACCACCCCCTGCTCCACTGACACCTCTGGATGGTGCCTTTGCAAATGTTTGACCACCTGGAACTTCTGCTTGGCTCTGTAGGAGCAGTGGCGACAGCGGAAAGGCTGCTGCTTTGTGTGTGAGAGGTAGTGATGTCTGAGACCCGCCGGCCACCGGAAGGCCTTTTGGCACACGCCGCACGTGTACGGCCGATCGTCACCGTGCTGATGCTGGTGGGTCTTCAGTATAAAACTAGTCTTGAAGGCTTTGCCACATTTCTCGCAGACGTAAGGGCGCACGTCACAGTGCTGGGTGTCCCGATGGGCACGGAGGGCGTCCGCTCTGTTGGTGCGGTAGTCACACTCATCACAAGCATATGGCTTGTCTCCTGCAGAAGAGAAATAAATGTTTTTGTGCACTTGTAAACTTCACTTTCAAAAACAAACTGTGCTCATAAAACATGCAGATGTATCACTAATCTTTGGGAGTTTGAGCAATATTAATTATTTAGGGAAATATCCAGCTTCTCATCTACAACATGACAACACAAAATCATTGTTTAAGTAGTTCCCTAATCTGATCTGATCTTGCTGATACCTGTGTGCTTGGTCATGTGGTACTTCAGCTGAGTCGCCCACTTGCACTTGTAGCCACACTGTGGACAGAGATACTTCTTCTCTTCTCCATGAACCCTCATGTGAAGCTGAGAATTTATGTAAAAATGGAAAAAATAAAGGAACATTTACCATATTATCATGTGGGAATAGTCAAAATCATTACAGTTTAGCGTTTCTATACATTACTTTTGGTTTATTGTTGTTTAGTGTTATTATGGTAATAATGTGTCTGTGACTTTTAAAGTGAAATTATTGTTCCTTTTTTTAAAAGCACTTATTCAACTTAATGTTACTCTTCACTTTGTGGTGCTGATGTGGTAAGTTGTTGTAATGAGATTAAAGCACTAAACAAAGAGACACTTTTGGGTTGATTTAAACAAACCAAAAGCTCTTCTTGCTTCCAATTCAAGAAACTATTCAATTTAATTCTATCATGTTCAATTTAAAAAAGCACTTTTAATGAATTTCTCTACCAAATGATAAGCTCATCCTGCAGACACTGAAACTTACCTTCAACCTGGACGGATCGGTGCAGGTGTAACTGCACTGCTCACAGCTGTACGGTTTCTCTCCAGTGTGTATGCGAATGTGCCACGTGATCTTCTGCTTGTTCCGGGTTGTATAGTCGCAGTCTGTGCATTTGTACAGCCGCTTGCCTCCATGTGAACGGAGATGTTGCTCTAACACCAACTGATGCTGACAAGCAAACTCACAGCTGCTGCACTTTAGAGGCTTGTCATTGGTTGATCCCTCCTCATGTTCATTCAAAAGGTGCTGAGCTAGAAGCTGCTTGGTTTTGGTAGCAAAGGGACACAGCTGACACTGATGTGCCATGTGGGTTCTCTGGTGAACTGCAAGGCTTTCCTTTGTCTGAAAGGACTCCTGGCAGGTGGGGCACTTTAGCTGAGGGTGCTTGCTCTCTTGGTGGCTTTTCAGCATGATCTCATTGCTACAGGTGAAGTCACACTGCTTACATGAGAAACAGGCCTGGAGCTGGTGTGCACGTTTACAGTGATTTCTTAATGCAACTTCTGAACTGAACTGAGCATCACAGTGAGTGCAGGCGTGGTGCAACTCCCCCGTGTGGCACCTGAGATTGTGCCGTCTTACGTCATCAAGCGTGTAGCCGCTGAAGTCACACAGAGAGCAGAAGTGCGTAGGCTGTTTGTCGTGAGAGCGCATCTTGTGCTGACGCAGTTTGGTCACAGCTCCAAAGGTCTTCTCGCACATATCACAGCTGTGACGACCGACTCCCGTGTGAAGAGACTCGTGCTCCTCTAAGCGATAGCGCCTTGTGGTGCTGAAAGGACAAAACTGACAGCGGTAAGGTCGTGCACCCTTGTGCTTGAGTGCAACATGTTGGGCCATGCATCGTTCCTGTTTACAGGTGAAAGTACAGAGCTGGCAATGCAAATGTTTAGGTTTAGCAGCACCAAACTTTTTTTTGTTATGAGCATACAGGATGTGACGCGTCAAAGACATTTTAGATTTGGCTACAAATGAACACATGGTGCACTGGACCTCATCTGGCTTTAGACAGCCTCTCTTTTCATGACTGTGTAATGCCCTTTTCTGACTGCACTTAAATGCACAGCTTGAACAAGAGAAGAGATGACCTTTGGATCTTTCACTGTTCTCTTCCACCAAGTCATCTTTTGCTTTGACCAACTCGTTCCCTTCTGGAAGAATCTGATTCTCATTTTTCTCTAAGATTTTCCTGCAGGTTGAAATGTGGCGTTCCATTGTTTTAAGCTTGACTGATAAAAAACTGCACAGCCTACATTTAAATTTTCCATCTTTTTTAGTGTAAAAGGGCTGCAGTTGAACATTTGTCTGTTTTTTAGGGGAAAATATTTTCTTTTTGGCAAGTTTAACACCCTTTTTTGTCTTAGTTTTGTTCAGCTGGTGTTCTGATTCACTGTGAACAAAACTTTGAATCATCATTTGATCATTTGAATCAGTGCAAATTCTATTTTCTGAATCAGTTCCCTCAGCTGCTTGTTCAGATCCTTCCCGACCTACAGTTGAGTTTTCCTCTGTAGTTGAATGTGTATTTGAAACGCCGACAAATATCCTTGTTTTTCGTGGAAATGCTGGGCACTTTTTTGCAAGGTGGCTATCAAGGCCTCGCTTCTGTTTGAACTGTGCACCACAGGCTTGGCACTTGTGTCCTTTTATTCTTCCACGGCACAAAGCCTGGCAGTGGTAGGTTAAAGCAGTCTCTTTACTGGTTATATAAGGGCATCGGTCACAGCGATAAACATCTTTTGTTGGCACTACAAGCATCTGCACGCGTCCTTCCACAACCATGGCCTCTGCCTGGTCCTTGTCGTGCTTCTTCAGAGCTTTCAGACGGAGTTCAGATTCTATTGGCTGATTCTGCTCTGATGGAAAACTTGAACTGGTTGTCCCACAGTCATCCTCCTCCTCAGGTGTTTGATTCTGACAGTCTCCAGGCTTATCTGGTTGAGTCAGTGCAGCCAGAGGCTCAAAGCCGTCATCTAAGTCACTTTGTTCACATTCTGCTTCTGCCGCAGCGACACTGTCTTCCACTAATGAAGATGAAGGGAAGTCTTCCTTCTCTTGTGACACATCAGAGCCGTTACAGTTCAAACTGGGTGAGCCTGGTGTTTGATTTGCACAGCTTTCTTCCTCATTTTGCAAAGAAGGGGTCTGATAGTCGGTGGCTGACAGTGTTGTTAAAACAAGAGTACAGTATTCCTCGGGGCTGTTCACAGATGGGGGACTATCTGAAATACCTTCATTAACAACCTCTTGAGAAACAACATCAAAAACATCCACAGATTCAGCAGTTTGTGAACCATCTAAAGTTTCTTTGCTGGCACTGAGATCTGCTGAGACAGGATGATCAGATTGTTCTCTCTGAGATGGTGGAGATCCTTTAGGAGTGGATAGCTCAGATTGCTCATGTGCTGTCGAAGATTTACTGTAAAAGTGCTGCAAAAACCCAGTTGAGTTCCTCTCCTTCTCCTTCAGAGCATAGTTTTCTAGCCATGCTTTGTCCCCCGGTACGTATCCATGAGCTTTCCTCTTATGCAGGAAGAGGCTGATGCTACTGAAAGAGGAGTAGAAGCAGAGGGCACATCGAAACTCTTTGAGCTTGGTGTGTTTGCAGTTCTCATGGTTTTGAAGGGCTTGTCTGTAGCAGGTGGTGTATGTGCAGTATTTGCACTTATAGACAGATGGTTGTTTGTCCTCTCCAGAATGTTTGACCAACATATGATTGCGAAGCTCATATTTGCGTTTGCAGGCATAAGCGCAGATCTCACACATGAGTGATTTGGCCTGATGACGTAATTTGTGGCTATTTAGCTGGTCCATGCGGTGACAGCGGTACGAGCACTGATCACATTGATACCTAAGAGAGGAGACAGGAAGTCTGGTCATAACAACAATAGCATATGAAAAAATAATACAAATGTCATTGGTGTCATTTTTCAGGTTGTTTATATGAATATTACGTGCAGGTTAAGTTGAGTCTGACAGAAATCACTCAGTTTGCTCATTGCGTGCTGTTAATCACAAATACATTAACATTTTTTGATAATTCTGTCTACCCAGAAGAACAAACTAAGATAAAAGACAACAAACAGTTTTATTAAAAACTACTGAAGCATCTACCTGAGGTCTCCAGCATGTTTCCTCATATGGACATTAAGATAATGTTTCCATTTAGTCACATATCCACATTCGGAGCACATAAAGTTCTTGTCGTCTGAGTGAGTGAGCATATGTTTAGAGAGGTAGGACTCATCTCGGCATCTGAAGTCACACAGGCTACATTTGTGGGGTTTTTCACCTGTTACAGAAAAGAAAAAAAGATTTTTGTGATCTTTTTTATAAGTGTAAAAACTGCAGCTCAGGCTAGAAAACCATCAAAACTTAAAATACATATTCTTTCCTCACCACTGTGCATCAGCATGTGCCGCTTCAAGCCACGTTTATGTGAGGTCATGTAGCTGCACTGAGAGCAGCGATGGATCTTCTCGTTGGCATGTAAATGTCCAATGTGCTGCTCAAACTCCACAGGGTTAAAAGTGACAAAGGAGCAAAAGTCACAGCAAAGCTTGTCATTTCCTGGGTGGCCAAGACGCTGGTGCTGGAGGTAGACAGTCTTATTGGAGCAAGAGAAATCACACTGTAAGCAGTGGTAGGCTAGATGTGTCCGATAATGAGCCTTCATTTCTGTCTCACTTTGAAAAATGGCCCCACAGGCATGATGACGACACTCTACAGCCTCGACCCCGTGCACTTCTGCAGCGTGTCTGACAAGTTCTTTGCGCAAAGAGCTCTGGAAAGAACAACCGTTCTGAAAGCAGGCGAGTGGTTTACCATCTGACAGAACGTTGTGAGTCTTCATGTGAGCCTTGAGCCTCCTGCTCTGGCAAAATCTTTGCCCACAGGTGGGGCATGGGTAGCTGTGACTGCTTACACCACTGTCTGCCTCTTTGGCGTGCACACTGACGAGGTGACGCCGGATTGCGTTCCGCTCCACGGCAGAATACTCACACAGGTGGCAACGGTGCACCTTCTCACCTGCCTCGCGGAGTCTATGTATGCGGAGCTTGCTCTTGCTGGTGAAGTAATGCTTGCAGGTGGGACACTGGAGACTCGGGTCAGGAAAATGCAAATGGAGGTGCTCCTGCAGGTGGGAACGCATCTTGAAGCAGCGCCGGCATTTGGGGCATATGTGGGTGCGAAAGATGTGCTCTGATCCCTCTGCAAGGTACTCTGAAGAGAAAAAAACCCATGAAATTAATTTTTAAAAACAACAAAAGTTTGTGATAAAACTTTATTTTATCCTGTTTTCCCCTTTAATCTTTCTTGGGGCTGTCACATTAATGTCTTGTCCAGTACAATGTAAACGTTAAGAGGAGATTTTAACTTTTGATTATTACTTTTGCTTTCCCTGAGTGAGATGTTTTAATAGATCAGTTGCAAGTTTTAATTTCCTTGGAACAAGTCACATTTTTGTCACTTCTTTGCTTTCTTTTAAACTTGACAAATACTCAGTAAAGTCTGCAAAGCACATTGGTGTACATACCTTTGGATGGCCTTGATGCAGCATCCACTGCTGAAGGTTTCTCTCTCTCCACTGCCTTTCTCACTCTTTTGACATTTTGCCTTTGTTGATTAGGCTGTTCCTCATTGTTGTCTTCTGGCAATGATAATCCAACACCTTGATTGGGTGTTAGTTTTCTTTTTGGCCTGCTGGACACTTGTGACTGGTTGCTTCCATTAGTGCATACAGCTGTGACTGTGATCTCATTCCCTATGAACAGATACGCAAAAAAATTTCAGTGCTAAATCCACTTATGATCAGATTTTTGCATTTGTGTAGCATAACAAAGAGTTGTTGCGGTGTCTTTTACCTTGAGCACAGGTTGGCGGATGGTTCAGGACGTGGTCACTCAGGTCTTTTACATTCTGGCCTTGCATCTGTCTCTCCATCTTATCCTGTGTGAGAAAAGACACTTGCAGGTCTGGAGGGCGCAAGGAATAAGAGTGAGACCGCGTGTGTGGACATCAAACTGGGCTTGATTTTCATGAGGCTCTGTGCTGCTAAATTGTAGTCATCCAGCTGTTTGATACTGGATGAAGTGGTCAGTCTATCTGAACAGAGGTGAGAGCAAAACAAGCCGCTGTTTCAGAAACTCTGTCCACATTTTCACATCAATGCCGTTCATCTGTCTCCATTGTATCTGAAATACAGAGGACAACACACAGATGCATTAGGACAGTTTTAATGGACATAATGAATAATAACATTATTGTTGGTGCATGTGATATAACACACTTTACTGTGTAAGTTATCACCCACATAAGTGTCAGGAAGTTGTTAATTTTATTATTCATTTAGGCCATGTTTTTGTTGTTTTCCGAACCAAGAAAAAAACAGTACTATGAAGACTGTAAATGCATTATATACATACAATAATAGCTTTAAATAATAAACACATACAAACATACCTTGTATGGTAGCTAAAAACACTCCTTCGTGTTGCTATTTTAATGTAATAAACTCAACCTACTGCCTGGCTTTCCGAGGTCCACATTATCTGAAAAACAGAAGATCAACGATTGGTTTAACAGTACCCAACACGAAGAATACAGTAACACCACTTCACTGCTATCTAAAGGACTATTTTAACCATAGTAAGTAACACTAAGCGAGATTTTGACTCACTTTTTAATGATAATATAAACTGGTATCAATAAGCTAACATCGCTGTTCACGCTAGCTGTGCTAACGTTAGCTTCTCGATGTTTTGGTCCCAAACGTTTTAAGTTCCTGGTAGCAACAATGTCATTGTTGTTGTTCGTACAGTCTACAAATAAAATGCTCAAACTATTTTATCAACATTATTTTTAATTTTAGTTAGTTCTTATATTAGCAAACAAATTATGTTAAGATAACACTGATGGATAAGAGGAACGAATGTTTGTGGGCAGGCGAGCGGTCGGAGTGATTCTTGTCAAACACAGGAAGTGTAATAGAGGTCGCTGTCATTACAGCACTACATTCATGCTGTGCACACATGGGAAGCTCAGTTGGCTTTACAGCACTACTTACAAATAAACTAATTAATGTTATCTAACACTTGAAACGAGCTTCGAGCAGCGTGAAATGAAGACGACGAAGGCAAGTCAGTCGGATATCAGCTAACTATGTAACATGACAGGATGTACCATTGAAAACTAGCAACAACTGTTATGCGACTACAAGATATCTGGTTGGCAGCAAAGATATCTTCAACCGGTCTGGATTGTGACACAGTTTAATGGGTTTTTACTTCGTGTGCAGGCCTGCTCTCCTGCAAAGTCTTTGAATAGGTATATATAGCTTAAGTCTGCTGAGGTCGTGCATCTTTCAACAGCATGCCTCTGTCAGATTTTCTGGACGGCCTGAAGGACAACCCGTACTTTGGGGCTGGATTTGGACTAGTTGGTGTTGGTACAGCGTTGGCTGTGGCCAGGAAAGGTGCCCAGGTGGGAATGATCTTCTTTCGCAGGCACTACATGATCACCTTAGAGGTGCCCAGCAGGGATAAGAGCTACCACTGGCTGCTGAGCTGGATAACCAAGCACGCCAGACACACTCAGCACCTGAGCGTGGAGACCTCGTACCTGGCACATGAAAGTGGACGGGTTCACACACAGTTTGACTTCCATCCAAGCCCTGGGAACCATATCATCTGGTCAGAGGACTCCTTTAAATTTACATTTTTAAATCTAGTTTAGCTTGTTATTAATACACTTTGATTGATTTTTAAAGCTGCATGTCAGGTTTAGGAAGCATGACATAATAATAGAGAGATGGTACATACATTTATTAATCTACTTTACAC
Source organism: Acanthurus lineatus (assembly GCA_029814665.1). NCBI lineage: Eukaryota > Metazoa > Chordata > Actinopteri > Acanthuriformes > Acanthuridae > Acanthurus > Acanthurus lineatus. Next base: position 20,726,204 of record JAPZDV010000005.1, on the reverse strand, counting down.
TTGACTGTTCTCTCTGTCAACAGTACTGCCTTTGACACTGTCATCCATTGTGGCCTGCAGGTATGGGAGGAAGTGGATCAGGGTGGAGAGGACCAGAGAGAAGCAGATGGTGGATCTGCACACTGGGACCCCGTGGGAGTCCGTAACTTTCACTGCTTTAGGCAGAGACAGACAAATTTTCTTTAATATCTTACAAGAAGGTAAATATTTCCAGAAGTCTACAATAAATACCTGACCTTCATTAATCTCACAGGAGCTTGCCAAATGAGAGCTGCAATACACCTGATCTGTGTTGCTGCTTTTTTACTATTTAAAGTTGATTTAGTGCATTTTTCAATCAGCAAGAGAATTGGCCCTGAAGCAGGAGGAGGGACGCACAGTGATGTACACAGCCATGGGTGCAGAGTGGAGGCCCTTTGGGTTTCCACGGCGACGCAGACCCCTCAGCTCTGTGGTCCTGGATGTAGGTGTCGCTGAGAAGATCGTAGATGATGTGAAAGATTTCATCGGAAACCCCAAGTGGTACACAGACAGAGGTAGAAATATCCTGGTGCTCAAACTCTCATCCAGTGTGTGTCGAGGTTTTCTTTGTATGTTTTTACTTTTGTACTAAGTGATTGTATAATTAATGTTTTTATATTATAACAGTTTTTGTAATAAGTTGTTGTGCTTGCACAACAAACGGTTTCTGTTATGAAACTCTCTTATATGAGTACAATTGAGAAAAGCAGCTACCCAAAAGTTTGGAGTCTTGTGCCAGTGGAGTTTCACACATGCACTTAAACACATCAACTCAGCAGATTTTTCTAAAGCACAACGGATCAAGATCATACCTTTACATAAAAAAACAATGCAAATGAAAATCTTGAAGCTGCTGTGACATAAACACAATTTGTATTAAAAGCTAAATCATTCAAAACATTTGCAATCTTACAATTAAATGCCTTTTTTACAGTTTTCTGTCTTAAAAAAGAAAAATGGGTCTTTTAATCCATTATGTAATCCATTTTTTTTATTTCAGGAATCCCTTACAGAAGAGGATATCTGCTGTATGGTCCTCCAGGGTGTGGAAAAAGCAGCTTTATGTGAGTGTGTTATGGATTTCATTCTTTATATATAAAACTTGTGTAGATAACCAGCTGTATATAAAGTACCGGTTTGCAGCTTCATCTTTATCCATTTGGCTCATTATACTTCAGCACGGCACTGGCAGGCGAGCTCGGCTACAGCATCTGCCTTATGAGTCTGAGTGACCGCTCCCTCTCAGATGACCGTCTGAACCACCTCCTGAGCGTAGCACCACAGCAGAGCATCATACTGTTGGAGGACGTAGATGCAGCTTTTGTCAGCCGAGAACTTCTTCCCACAGAGAGTAAGTAGCAGGGATGGACCAGTGGTTTAGGATTTGTTGTAATACTTTTTATTCTATTCCATCATCTAAAATACTGAGGTAACTTGTGAATCAGTTGTTGTTCAGACAGACTTGGTCTTTATGTCTTTATGTTTTATTACATATGTTCTTGTTCTTCTTCCCCTCCCAGACCCTCTGGCCTACCAGGGAATGGGACGTCTGACTTTCAGTGGCCTCCTTAATGCTCTGGATGGAGTGGCTTCATCTGAGGCCAGAATAGTTTTTATGACCACCAACTTCATTGACAGGTAATGCTGGAAGGGAATTTGTTATCATAATTTTTAATGGCAGAAGCAAAAGAAAGCAAAAGATCTTTAACTGAAATAGACATTGAGGGCATAAACCTTTACAAAAGCTGAGAAAATAACTGTGTTTTTGTAATGCTGGCCCTCTGCGATCAATAGTAAAGTATTTGAATTTTAAAATATTTATTGTAAATGAAGGTTAAACTATAGACCATACTTTAAACAAAAATCACACAGTTATACACACAATGAACGCTACCTCCTAAATGTGTTATTTGATGTTTCACTAGTGAATTTTAAATACATTTTTGCGATATTTACAGTGATAATCTTGCGTGTTGTCTCTTCAGGTTGGACGCAGCTCTCATCCGTCCAGGCCGTGTTGACATGAAGCACTACATTGGTCACTGCACTCACTGGCAGCTCACACACATGTTCCGGCGTTTTTACCCAGATGAGCCGGCGTCTGAAGGAGAACGGTTTGCTAAGTGTGCGTTGGCTGCACACTCTAAGATCAGCGCTGCTCAGGTTCAAGGACACTTTCTGCTGCACAAAATGGACCCTGCAGGATCTATAAACAATGTTGATCAAATGAAAGAATGACAAGACTGGAGGATATAACAGGGATGATTATTGAATAAAAGAGAAAAATGAGAAACTTTCTGAAGTCTTTATATATTTCATGTTGAAGTTATGGTATTGCACATGTGAACTGATGACTGTGATTGTTGCCAAATAAACATGTTTGTGTTTAGTTCAATCTGTTGTGTAAAAGACATATGGTTTCCATCATGGTGTGTCCCTGGACTGAAGCCTGAGCTTCTTCAGTGTAGCTGCACCTTTAAAGTTTAAAGACATTCATTCATCCTAAGATAAAAACAAACACAAAGCTTGTGTTGATGCAAATCGTTTCTCATGTTCAATCTTCTATGGAGGACTTAAACTGGCCAGATCATAAATAGATGAATAAATATATAATAAATAAATTAAAAAGGCAGAAATACCACTATTTTGATTCAATTTCTGTTATTTTTTGAATTTATTGAAACCCCATGGCTTAGGTGCTTCAGAATTCCCATCTTTCGCTGTTATGAGTACAAAACAGAGGCACTGACAAAGTTATTTACAGAACAAAAATGAAATGATTAGTTGTTTACTTACCCACTAATTTCTTTAAGGTGAAATAAATGATTAATATGTAAGTGATCATACTTGAACTTCAAATGTAAAATGATTGTGAATGACAATATTTAAAGAATCGTAAATGATAATTAATACAAGTGCAAACAGGCTCTCACATGCCTGAAGATTGTGGAGACACTTGCAAAATCTGTTGACTCCAAACTGAGGCCAGGAAGGGAGAAAAACAACACCAAACTCATCCCAGCACTTACACCAAAACAGAAAACATCTTCGTAAAATGTGTGTTTTAGAAATGCACAATCCTGAGTGTGTATGTACTAGGAAAGACACAGTTGTGTATATGTTGTGCACAATAGCATTTGTACACAACTTTTTTAGAAATGTAATAATGCACAACAGACTATGCGGTTGGACAATGCGGACTAGACGGTTAGGGTGTCTGGAAAAGGAAATCCCAACAAGTACACAAGATTTCATCAATTCAGTAACCAAGATGTTCACCAACAACTACCTTGTGTTAGCACTACCCAAGTGGACCCGCAGTTTGCTGCCCTACTGGGAGCGCTACATCGCAGGCTGGGATGGCATTTTGAACTTCGGTGAGTTTTAATGGAGTGAACCACAGATAACTTACAGCTGAGGTGTCTTTAGGGTTTTTGTGTGCATTAAACAAACACAAAATGCAAAAATGTTAAACAATTTACTTTTAAAGTTAAGCAGAAATGCTTTAATTTTATTGCTTAAGGTAGAAAATTCATCTATTTTTTTTAACTTTTGTGCTTATTTTAGCTAAAAACTTGATTGACAAGAAAATGGAGTCAATTCAGCAGCGTTTGGACAACAACCAGGATGTGGAGGGTGAATACCTGACATATCTCCTCCTGAACCCTCGCATGAGCATCAAAGACGTGTACGGCAACATCACTGAGCTTCTGTTGGCTGGAGTGGAAACGGTGAATATGATTTTTTACCAGTTTCTGCAGAAAAACTGTGGGGTTTTTTCTCACCTCGGGGGTGAGGGTGCGTTGTGGTGGCTCAAGTTTCTGTGGTTAAATCAGTGTACTGGGTTTGGACTTTGTATGTTATTCTGTCTCTCTCTGTTTTGATGCCACTTGCATTGTTAGATGCAGAATATAATGATTAAACCCTCCTGGAAAACCTGCCCACCTTAGCTGCACTATGACTCATTCTGATTACACATCACACTGTTCCTAGTTAAACTTTTGTCAGCAGTGAAATGTGAAAACATTAGCTGGGCTGCTGGGATGCAACTACGTTTCCACACTTTTCTTCTAAATATGCATGTGAAATATATGCAAGGCATGATCAAAAAGTTCTGAGACTCTTCCCTGCAGGTGCATGCAATCATTTTTTTAAATTAGTCCTGTAAATGAGTGACAACTCAATCCTGATCTCCACCCCTCTTTAAACTTTTTACTGACATTAGGTACGGATTTTAGTGTGGGATTTAATGGGAACTGGTTTAAACTGGAGTTTCTTTAAAGCTTGGTGTGTTTCATACAGATGTTAGAAGGTACTTTGTGCACCTGTATGACAAAGCGTCTGTGTTTCATTACCTGGGTTTCCTGTTTGCTTAATGTATTGCACATGTGAACTGATAATTGTGATTGTTGCCAGATAAACATGTTTCTGTTTAGTACAACCTGTTGTGTAAAAGACATATGGTTCCCATCATGGTGTGTCCCTGGACTGAAGCCTGAGCTTCTTCAGTGTAGCTGCACCTTTAAAGTTTAAAGACATTCATTCATCCTAAGATAAAAACAAACACAAAGCTTGTGTTGATGCAAATCGTTTCTCATGTTCAATCTTCTATGGAGGACTTAAACTGGCCAGATCATAAATAGATGAATAAATATATAATAAATAAATTAAAAAGGCAGAAATACCACTATTTTGATTCAATTTCTGTTATTTTTTGAATTTATTGAAACCCCATGGCTTAGGTGCTTCAGAATTCCCATCTTTCGCTGTTATGAGTACAAAACAGAGGCACTGACAAAGTTATTTACAGAACAAAAATGAAATGATTAGTTGTTTACTTACCCACTAATTTCTTTAAGGTGAAATAAATGATTAATATGTAAGTGATCATACTTGAACTTCAAATGTAAAATGATTGTGAATGACAATATTTAAAGAATCGTAAATGATAATTAATACAAGTGCAAACAGGCTCTCACATGCCTGAAGATTGTGGAGACACTTGCAAAATCTGTTGACTCCAAACTGAGGCCAGGAAGGGAGAAAAACAACACCAAACTCATCCCAGCACTTACACCAAAACAGAAAACATCTTCGTAAAATGTGTGTTTTAGAAATGCACAATCCTGAGTGTGTATGTACTAGGAAAGACACAGTTGTGTATATGTTGTGGTCCCTCCCTGCTCTGCCTGTCTCTTCAGGTCAACAGGAATTCTGGGCATTTGCTGGTCTGCTCTCATCATGGCTGCACAGCTGTTTAAGAGTGGGATTTGGAGGAGCCGGCTTCCCATTGCTGCGACCCAGCTCTTCTCCAGGGGGGCTGGAAGTGTCCCCTCTACCCCAAGGCTTAAAACTTCTCTCCAGGACAAACCTCGAACGCTGGAGGACCTTCCACGTGTCAGCCTCTCAGAGCTGATATACAGAATGGCATTTCAGGGTTTCCGCCACCGTATGCATGAGCTACAGGTACACCATGGTCTCTGAATGACACATACATTCAGCAGTCCACACAACAGTGATGCATCATTGTTTTAATCTACATCTAAATATGCTGCTCACTTCTATACAACGCCTTTCAGTGTTGTGGCAAATAAGAGTCGATGCAAAGAGGCAACAGAGAAGCTGAGCTTTTGAGGAGAAATCTCTTTTTTGGCCAAGAAGAAGAGCCGGTTATGGATAATAACAGATTAATTTATATATATCCACTTAAAGTGTGTGTGTGTGAGAGAGTTTGGTACTTGACTGTTCATGATTATTTCTTGACAGGCTTCTCTTGTTTTTTTCACACTCTGTCTCTTAGGCCAAAACATTCCAATCCAATTTGAAGCTTAAATTTTACTTCACAAAACCGAACCATCTCTGAGCATAAGTTCACGCCTCAGTACCAGAAATCCCTTCTACAGGTTTGCTTTGGTTGCTGAACTGTCCTCCTGTCAATTCTGATAACTGGAGGGATATGGTAACTTATAAGTCACTGAAAGACAATGCAAAATAGAAAATGTCAAGCTGGTTGCATCATCAGTGGCTGTTGCATTAGTTAGCTTCAGCTGACTGTCAGAGAGGAGAGGATTGTTTTCACAAAACTGCTTTCTTTGAGGTGAACAGCTTTCAGTTGGATGGATGTTCAATCTTTGTTCATTTTAGCAGGTCACAGGCCGTCGTTTAGCACCAGTTCATGTGACTCTATTTGGTCTTTACTCATTTACCATTGCATTCACTTTGCCCTCCATCAGATCTATGAGAAACAGCTGTACGGGCCCATATACATAGATGGACTGAAGGCTGTGTGTGTGAACAATGCGAAGATGCTGGAGGAAGTCATGAGGAATGAGGACACCTTCCCTACTCGTGCAGACATGTCCTTATGGAGAGAGTACCGTGACCTGAGAGGATTCGGCTACGGGCCTTTCACAGTGTAAGATACCAGTGACTGAATAATGTGCACGACAGTGCACTACTTCTATTTCCCTGCAAAAAGAGCTTAAACAACTTGATATTTTATAAATTTAAATGATCTGCAGTTAAGGAGTTAGGATTGTTTCCACAAGTACAGCTGAAATGATCATTATCATAACATGTCAGTATTTCATGGTTCTTGAATGTGAAGATTTGCTGCTTTTTCTTCAAATTTTAATAAGTAATTTTATATTTTTCGAATTTGAGATATTGATTTGCAGGTGTCATGTTGTGCTCTGGGTAACTGTGACAATATTTCTCACTATCTCAGAATTTCTACAAACCAAAGAATCAAATTGATTCACAGAGAAAATAATCAGTCGAATATTCCACAATGAAAAAAACTCATCAGTTGCAGTCCTATGTTAACAATAAAATTATCTTCACTCAACCAACTACAAAAGTAAAGTCCTGCTTTTACATTAAACTTAATTTCCAATTTGAAGATTGTCTGCTTTGTCTTTGTGTCTCATTGTCACTCTTTGTGTTCTCAGTGATGGGGAGGAATGGTACAACTTCAGGGCGGTGCTGAACAAGCGCATGCTACATCCGAGGGACTGTGTTCAGTATGGTGACACTCTGAACGACATTGTCACAGACTTCATTAAGAGGATGTACTACCTGCGTCAGTGCAGCCCGACAGGAGATTTAGTGACCAATTTGGTCAATGAGTTCCATCGTTTCTCTCTGGAGGGTTTGTAGAAAACTCAGTGTACATCAAGTGTTACATCAGTCAAACTTTGCATGTTCATTTATATCTCTTATGATGGATGAATTATTTGCTTTTATGGTTCACAGTTTGTTGATCATGCCTTTTTTCTTTCCTAAATCTTAACCTTTGTTGCTCAGCGATTGCGTCCATCCTGTTCGAGACACGGTTAGGGTGTCTGGAAAAGGAAATCCCAACAAGTACACAAGATTTCATCAATTCAATTACCAAGATGTTCACCAACAACTACCTTGTGTTAGCACTACCCAAGTGGACCCGCAGTTTACTGCCCTACTGGGAGCGCTACATCGCAGGCTGGGATGGCATTTTGAACTTCGGTGGGTTTTAATGGAGAGAACAACAAATAACTTACAGCTGAGGTGTCTTTAGGGTTTTTGTGTGCATTAAACAAACACAACATGCAAAAATG
>JAPZDV010000005.1:20697511-20716245 GCA_029814665.1 Acanthurus lineatus | reverse complement strand
GTTATTCAGTATGTTGCAGTCTGCAGCCTCACCAATAGATGGCACTACATCACAGACACTTGTCCTTTAAATGGTCAAAATGGTATGTTATCTACAAGTGTAAATATTTAAGAAATGGTCTTTTTAGTTTAACAAGTTGGGTGAAAAGTTGTGATCTGAGCTTTAGCTTTCATATTTTGAAGAAAATAACAATTAAAGCTGCATTTATAAAGAAATAATCATTCATAACACTTTTAAATTTAGGCAATAATCTCTTTTAATTATTTAAATTTTGTGTGTGTGTGAACTGAATGTGAACTTTAGTCTTATTTCTGCTCATTTTATGTAAATTAAGTGTGTCAGACATCAACCAATAAAACTTTGTATCTCGTGTTTCTTTCTAAAGCTTGAATTTCTGGACTTAAAGATGTTGAATTAATTCAATCAGCATTTCGATGCATCTGAGGAGCAATCTCCACAGCTGTGTATGAACGCAGGGGTGATTTCTCTTTCAACTCAAACTTTGTGACACTTTATATTCTGCAAAGGCTCCAGTGACATGAAAGGGACGTGTTTTACAAAAGAGAGGAAAACTGCGTTCAGCCAAGAATATGAAACTACACATAACCCTTTGTTTTTTTTTTAGTTAATATGAGCTGATGCCATATTACAGCACAAAACCACAGGAAAAAGGGGTCCAGTTGAAAAATACACAAGTTACTCTAAATGCACAGCCAGGTTTCATACTGACTCTTAACTGGAATTACTGGACCTTTGGCGGATGGACCAGAAATCCCCAGTTTCTGTACTGGAGCTCTGCAGAACCTGCTAGCACAGAGACTCTGGTTACACCTGGACTTTACCTGCTGCTACAAGTCATAAAATTGGCTCTCCATTGAAATTCAAGTTTTTAACCATTGAAATCAATCAATCAATTGTAACGTCACAAAACATTGCAAAACTGATTCTGTTTTTACTTTCATTGCGCACAGCTTTCCAACTTTTTGAAAACTAGGCTGCAGAAAATTGAGAAAAGCTTGTTGCTTCTAACGACTCCTTCGCGAATCAGCCAGCAGGGGGCAGCATACCTGCATGTAAAGAGCAAAGCCCTTGAACTTCAGCAGAACTGCTCAGACTGCAGAGATGCACTGTGCAAAGACTGATCCCAGTCCAGTGGTTTAGTGAATCAGCTGGTACTGAAATGTCATTTACAAGGCTCGAGGCGCGCGGGATGCACCGACTGATGTAACAGCATGTCCTTTACACCAAGACCAAGACCAAGAAAAAATAAAAAAATAAAAACTTAAATAAGCAAATTTGATCCTTAATGGACTGTTAAAATGTTTTGACACGTGAAGGTCATTAAACAATCAGACTCGTTTAGTTTTGAGTGAACAAACCGCATGAAAACACAAACATAAAGGCGAGAGAGAAACGATTTTTTACGCCTCATCCAAACATCTGCCTGTTCGTCCTCCGTAGTGTGTGTGTTGTTTATAATGTGTAGTGTGTGTGTGTGTACGTGTGTGTGTGTGCAGTGGGAAGTCACTTCACTCAGTGTGTCAGTCAGTCAGTCAGTCTGCACGCGGGGGCTGAACACCAGTGCGGGAAACTCGTCGACAACTTCTTTAACAGAAAAAAAAACACACACACCCTCCTTTTTTAAATGCAGGACTGACACCGCAGTGATGCCACACAAACTGCGCACATTTGCCGTCTGCTCGAGCGGAATTAAGTCATAAAAAAAAAAAAACGACCGCAGCAGAGGCGTGAAGGACGCAAACCGAGCGGGGAAGCTGTGAATGGGTTTGGACGTGCGTGCGTGCGCTCTGGCTTCGCTCGGATGGGATGCACGGTGAGCTTCATCTGCTGTGAAGACGACTTTCTGCAAATGCCTGTTTACCAACATGAAGAGGAGGAAGAAAAGAAGAAGAAAGAGAGACTGAAAAAGGTAAGAAATGCGTGGCAGGAGGAGAAATGCGTGGCTGTAAAACGCGTGCAGACACGCAAGAGTGGGAGTCAAAACACGAGCTGACCCCAAAGTTTGTCCACACGACGTTTGTCTCTGCAGATCGGACGTGTTTATTTGTATTTACGTGTGTGTTTATAACCCAACTGATTGACTTTGTGTCGCACTTGGATTAAGATAAGAATCTCTGACCTTTGGTTCCACTTCAGCAGATTTCACATAAAGTCCACTGAGTCATTTAAAAGGATCAACAAACAGTTTGAATCATTTCACGTGGTAGATCAGAATATAACCTGATGTTGTTTCATAAGAAACAGCTGGTACACAACCATCGATCCAGCTGTTTTGTGTGTCTAATACCTGCTCTGACACCAGGCTTTCAAACGCTGCTCCTGTGCCTGAATGAGGTAAACCATTCACCGTAATGACTGCCAAGGGCAACTCAGGAAAGTCCAAGTTCAGTCATGCTTAAACTCCATGACAAAAGGCACCAGGATCAGAAGAAAAGGATCCTACCTGAACTGATGTAATGGACCTTTTCTTTTTTCTCTTTCTCCTCCCCTCTGCTTGTTTCTCAGGTGGTTCGTTAACCAAAGTTTGTAGGAAAAGGTTGTTAAATTATAACAGTGTTTTGCAGCCAGAGGCTCTAATTTCTGCCCTGAGGAATGTGGTCAGTGACCTGTGACCTGCGCTGGTTTCTCTCCCTCCGTCTGACCCAAAAAACTCACTTCACACAGCAGATCAGTCAGGACGGGTTTGTCATGTCTTTTAGCTTGTGTTTCTGTTAATCCATACCCATCAGAGTTCATTTCACACTTTAATATTCGGAAAGTAAAGTCTTTGAAGCTGTATGTAGGCTAGATAAACACTCACATTATCACTGCAGCTCTTTTTTTTTTTTTTAACTATCGCAGAAAAGTCAACACTAGAAAATCCGCCATGTGATGTTGAGTCAGTTTGATTATGAAAGTGTCACGTCATGATGCCCGGTTTGTGGTTTTAATCAGCCGTCAGTAGGTGAGTTTGTTTGGTGACAGTTATTTGGAGTTGATAATGAAAGATTAAAGACTTTTTTCCCACACACACAGCTCATACGTCGCTCAGTTGGCCGTTGAAAGTGAGCTGACGGTGTGAGATCGACCCAGAAAACTGTGATTTCATTAGACAGTGAATGAACGAAGTGTGACAACTCTTTCTGTTCACTGAAACCTCCGTCCTGCTTTCCTCTCTTGAAGTGCCTTTATGTTCACTTCAAGTGCTTCTGCTGTGGTGAAGGAATTTTGTCCAAAACACCTTAAATTTGAACAGAAACATTTTAAACACTGTTCATGACAACAAAACTGGACACATTGAGATTCTCAGCCTGTTGATGGTTTTGGTTTTGTCTTGTTTTTTTTCTCTCAGAAGGTTCGGTTGTGTAAAATATTTGCACCACCTCTGCTTCTGGATGTTAAAAGCTTTAAGTTTTAACTTCTCATGTTTCATGTAATTATATTTAACCAGTTAGTTTGACTTTTTGGTTATTTGCTAGCTGCAGTTTTTACACACTTGCAATCATTAGGGTTTTAAAACAAACTGAGGTCAGTTGGAGGTTTATTCTGTCCGGCTGGAGTCATGTGACTTGTAGCTACTGTGATAATAAATGTGCTTTTATTAAAACATCCTATTTGTTCTATTTTTAGCTAAATACAATTATGTAAGGTTATAGTTTGATCCAATTTATTATTTTCTTATCTGAGCCTTTCCACGATCTTCCATGAAAACTCAGTAACAGCTTCACCCCTGGAGTTCAAGGACGATCTTGTTGGGATCGCTGGTCTAAACGACACCTTGTGTTTTAGATTTGATGATTAAAAAATCCTTTCATGTTTGATATAACAACAGACATACAGTGTGCTGTATATGAGCCAGTATAATTTCTGTGCTGCTGGGAAGTAACACTGCACGGACACTTCTAGCATCTCGTATGACTTTTCCTGGATATGTTGACTTGCCTGGTGGCAAAAGCAAACAGCTGGCACTGAGGCCAGCAGGTCTGTGGGCACATGGAGAGCTGTGGGAAACGAATGCTCCGACTCTGCCAGCAAAGCTGTGGTTGAAGTAATGAAGTGGTGCTAAAGTGTTGAAAATAGTCCCTGAAGTAGCCAAGTGTCAGACATGCTGCATGTAAACAACCAGCGTCCACAGCAGCAGCAGCAGCTGTGTCTCAGGTGGCACAGCGGCCGTCCACCAATGAGAAGGTCGCTGGTTTGATCCCTGGTTCCTGCAGTCTGCATGTCAGAGTGACTGTGGGCTCGAAAACTTATTTCAGATTGCTTCAGATTTGTGAGAATGACTTGAAATGGCCACGGCACCGGCCTGATAGCCTCTGTCAGTGTGTGGATTTTGGATTATGCTGTAAAACAGAGGAAAAGTGCATTTTACATTATGGTTGAGTACGAACTCGTGCAGCTTTAGCATGTAGAAAGAGCTCAATGTTAACAGTGCATCTTGTTTCAATCACAGTGAATCAGTGAAGCAACACTTTTCAAAACATGCAGGCAACACTTGCTGCAGTATTTTTAATACAAAATGCAAAACTAGCCAGGCTAACATGTCTTTCAGAAAGGAAAAAACGTGATTTAACAAAAAATAAACCCAAAAGCTTAAGAGTGTACAGTGTTTAATAGCCAGGGATCGAAGTCTGCTGCAGCCAGCGACAAAAGAGCTGAACTCTCTATGGACGAAAAAACTTAAAGTGAGACATCAACAACTGCATCATCATGTAGTTAATTAACTAGTTTGGCAAGAGTTTTAATTTAACTGGGCTAATTTAACTCTCGGTTGATGTTTTTATGAGTGTTAGTTAGCACTCAGCTCTGAATAACTTCCTCATTTAAAGACTGTTTATGCTGACTTACTTTTTACAACTAATGTTACTTTTCTATTATTAGGAAGAGACTAAAGTACTGAAGACGGGTGATTTTGGGTGGTGCTGTTGTCATATTTGAGGTAGTGGTTCTGGTATCGGTTCATATGTCTCTATAAGAGCAGACTGAAAGGTTTTAGAGACTAACACACAGCTCATGTTGTCAGAATATGAGTCACTCAGTCACCAGGTATAATTGTTCACCGGTTTATCTTTGAGGCACCGTCGTGCAGTTAAAGCGTCTCTGCTGCTTTTGTTCTGAACGTCTTTGCTTGTTCTTACCCTTTAGCATTATTTTCATGCGGATTTTTGTACCAGAGGCGTCCTCAGGTGCGGAGAATTAGCTTCCTGTGATAATTGCTCCGTGTGTACTGTATGCATGATGTGTGTGACGCCTGTGGTTTGAGTCCCAGATGAAGACGAGCGTTGGGATGTCAGCAGCCGTCAGGGAGGCCCACGGTGCAGAACTTTGAAGAAAGATAACAATCTGCCAGAAAGTAAAACCCTCATGTAAAACCAAAGTACACAACCAGGTCTTTGAACCAGATGAGGGAGTCTTGAAAAGGCTTTAAGAAGAATGTGTGCTGTACGTTTTGAATCTAGGGGTTGTTGTATAACGGCAGAACGTGGGCTGACAGAGGGGTGACAGAAAAACAGAGCACAGCCTGACTGCGAAAACACAGTTACAATAAAGGCATGAAGAACAAAACCTTATCAGGGTCACATTGGAGAATACTGCTCTTGCATAGAAACACATGGGTGGACTTAAAACATAATTTTGAACCTATGACTGTGGTTAAAAATGTCCTGATTTGGCTTTTAATTCAACCAAAATGGTGCTTTATAATGTGAGAAATACTAATATACTCTTACTGTTTTTAGGCATGTAAAAGATGGAAAACTTTGTCTAGTTGTTGCTTATGTGATCGAATCTGTGTCTCTAGTCTTGAGTTGAAGTCATGTGACTCGAGTTCACAGCCAAGTAAATTATGTAACTAATTAAGAGATAATGTAATCAAAGATAATGTAAAAAAAGACTCAGCTGTCAGTTTGTCTAAAGAATGAAGCAGTGATTTTTGTGCAAACAGTTTTTCTTGCTTCTGTAAAAGCTGCAGTACAGTTGTTTTTTAATGGTACATGTGTGCATGATGACAAGCATGACAAGCATTTTAAAGTGAGATTAAATCCAACATCTAGGACAGGTACTGCCAGACCTAGACGGGTTTCATGTAACTAACAGACCAAACTCTCGACATAAATAACAACCGCCGACTCTTCCTTCCTTAAGAAACTAATCCTCATTTCAGTCTGAGGCCTGTCAAGTCCCCGCTCTCTTTCTGAATTCCCACCAAAGTGTCAGACGGGCGGGCTGGGGCTTTCCTGGGATTTGAAGATTTTGGATAAAGGTATGCGATGAACTGAAAGTTACCTGCCACCCTATATTGCATTCCAGTGGATGCTTTAGCTGCGGGGAAACAGTGCGTCCTCTGTGCTGCGTCTCTGGGGAGACCTATCATTTCACTCCTACCTGCCGGCTCTGACCTGCACATGGGCTGCAGAACAAGACCCTCTCTGTGTGTTCCTCTGTGGAAAGGTGCCCAGTGTGTGCTTGACCCGGGGAGAGGGTTGTGATGCCTCAGCAAGGTTAACCCCCTGTCATTTTACCTTTAATGCCTGTGCACACAGGAATTTAACCTTTATTTTAGTGGAGCGGGGGCCGTTTTTGAATAGGACTGTTCTTCACATGACAGTCTGTGCAGAATGTGCTGCGTCGTGTTTATCTTGACGATGATATGCAGAGGATTCGTACAACGGTCGCTGTTATTAAAGAGTCTACTAAGTTTCTGTAGGCTGAATTCATAGAGTTGGATTGTCTCCATGTGGTTAACCTCTGCGACATGCTGCTCTTAATTGATTAAAGCAATTTTGACCAGCGAATACTACGATTTTGCACGCTTTCAAATACTTCTCTGCATCATTTACAACAAACCTACTATTAGTTCTATATTTTAACCTCATTACTTAATAAGAAACTCGTGCGCAGCTGTGTTTTCTGCTTAGAATGAGCCCTTTATATCTACAGATGGAAAGGATCCGCTTCCACGAAGACACAATGTTTTGCTGCCATGTTTCTTCAGCAGCTCAGAGTGAACAAACCAAACACTGGCTTCAGACGGGGCCTTTTGCATTTTTTGCATTTTCAGGTTTAGTGGCTACCTTTGGCTCTCCTACATCTTTGAGAAGGAGTGTGAGGTGTTCAGCTGGTTACATTGTGCTTCCTCACTACTTTATTGCCACTATATCTTAGACATTCATCCTTTAAGCTAGCGATAGTAAAGCAGTAATTCTGTATTGGAAGAGTTGGTTGATACCCGCCTATACCAGTCACATATAATGAAAAAAAATACAGAAAACTGAGATATTTTAGTTTGTTTTAGTCTCAGTTTGTAGTCCAGATGTTTCTTGAGGAGCTTTAGATAATGACCCAAAAATCAAGACTTAATACACTTCAGTTTATTTATGCTAATGCGTGTGATTTGTCCATCACTCAGATTGTTTCATGCAACTTCAGAAAATTCAAAATGCTCTCCAGGAATGTGGATGTGTGTGTGTTTGTGTGTGTGAAACTTCAAAATTTGAGTAAAAAAAAATCCTTCAGCTTGAGCCAACAGCTAGCATGGAATCGTCTGATAATTTGAGCCTTTTTATCCATTTTGGAAGTCAACGCCTTCACTCTCAATGCTCCGTGCTCAAAGTGAATGTGTGAATCCGATGAGCGGATATTTCCTTTCCAAACAGCCTTTCAAGACATTACTGGTTCGGTGATGCGTAACATCGCCCACAAAGCCTGTGGAACAAGAAGATAATGGGACACAAAAGGCGTTCATTGAGCTTCTTAAAGTGCCTTTAATTCACTTGGCAATGCACAGTGGATAGAATGACAGTCAGAATGATAGATTAAGGCACAGGGCAACTGTATTTTCCCCCCCAGAGTCACGGTTGTGTGCCCCTTTTCTTGGAATGTAAAGCGGAGGCCTAACTTCCACCTCCGCGTCAGACCTTGTGGCATCAGTGCAACATAATACACTCCGTTTAGCCCTATACCGTCCAGCCTCTATGGCTTTGTGAACCCGTGAATGTGGCCTTTATGCTGCAGTTTGTTGATATTTCTCAACATGTGTGTGTGTGAGTCGGGGGGGGGGAGGATTTTCTTGTCTTCTCCTTAATACTTGGCAAGGCGATGCGGCATTGGCTCTTGGCAACGTCCAAATCGCACAAAGTCTCACTCTGGGGGTCTTTGTAGCCATTCACAACACTTCCGAGTGATGGACAGGGTGCTCGGCTCTCCCAGGTCGCATCTCTTTCGCCTCAAAATGTGTCTTTTGTTGATATTTGTGGCTTTTCTTTTTTTCCCGCGGTGTTTTTCACCAAGGTCGGATGCCACAGGGCTCCAAGGGTAATTACTGTGACAGTGGAGCAGAAGTTAGGCCGGGCTACCCAGGTCGCCCAATCATGTTTTCATCATCGGGAGAATGTTTTTCTTTGGGGACGTAATAAATCCCCCCTTTGACATGCTGCATTTGCTCTGAATACACACAGGAAGAAAGACCCCAGTTTTTTTTACCCCCCTCCTCTCTCTCTCTCTCTCTATTTTGCACCAATGCTTGTAACAAGCTGAGGCAGATCATTGTTGCTAGTTCGCCCTCACTGATTTTAAAAAGATAGGCTTGCACACTTAGGCATTCCACTGCGGAGGAATTTCATAGGTATTTGCACTGGAATGTGGTTTCTCAGTGGTCTGCGAGGGAAACCTGATTGGCTTAATGAAATGTAACCATAAAGTGTTCAATAAACATTTAGACTCCGGCAAAACTGTCTAGAAAATAGAGGTTTGGCCGGATTATAAGACTAATATTTGGACAGTGAGCACAGCAATGGAAATGCATGCAATGAGAACAAGCAAATATACGTCTTTATTAATGTTTTTGGAGAAATGTAACCCTTCTCTTTACATCTACGATACTGCGTCTCCAGTGCCTTAAAGATAACACAGGAGGGGGGGGACACAACAGTTGATTGTTCTGCAGAGAAATTGTTTCGTGCCGTTATTATTAGTAGAAACTCAATAGCTCTCCATAAAAAAAACCAAAAAAAACTGGCACATGTTCCACGTTCCTGTCCTGATCCCTGTTAATGAGAGCGGGTGTGTCCCGTCCCGTGCACCAGGCGGAGGAATCTTTAATTAAATCACACTCTGGGACCCGATGCTACACATGTGTCGCACACGCCTGAAATCCTACACAAGCATCACCAGCGTGCCACACATTTATACCTCATACACAGGCTGGAGGTTTATTTATGGTTTACACACGGCTGTGTGTTCACACTGCAGCTGAAAATATACCCGCTCTATTTTCTCCCTCATGTGTCTATAAGGCGATAAACTGATACATTACATGAGATGAGAATTTGTTTTCAGATGCAGACTTTGCTTTTTATACTCCGGCGTTTATCCCTGTAATATCTCTGGTTGTAATATCTACTGCAGGCTGAGATGCCTCATGAATGTCATTGGGTTCATATAGGAAGTTTTTAGCATCAGTGGGATAAAGAAGCATGATTCATAAAGACTTTAAATAGCTTAGGATGAACATTAAAATGCTTTTTGCTGAAAGAGAAGAGAGACCATGTATATATTTTTATCTCCTTGCTCTGAAGTGTATAAGTATAAATAGATAGTTCATCACTCACAACATCACACAAACAGTTGATGGTAATTTAATGAAACTCCTTCATTCAACACATGAATAAAATAAAAAATACTATGATGTGAAACCTGACTGGATTTTTGTGGAAATGAACTTACAGGTGGTCAAACTAGGTAATTATATTGTTTACGTGCTCACATATGGTGCTAATATTAACTAATAAGCCTATAAAGGTGAATTTATCAGAAAAACTTGTGTCATATTTTACTCTCTCCATGTGTTTCTGTGTAAATGTGTATGGGACACAGACGCTGTATGTCACATCCTCATTTTAAAAGCCCAACAAAGAGGAGCATCAATTAGTATTGAATAACAGCGGCAACACACAAGGGAGGATAAAAGCCTTTTAGTCTGAGGCAGACCCTTTTTTCATTTGCTCTACGTGGACTTTCCCAGACTGCAAGAATAGCATATTGGATTACCTAAATTGAGGGGTTTTACCATTTAAGCCCATTTCATTTTACATGACATTAGTCACAGAAGTTTTGAGAACATAATCTGTAACTACTCTGCCTTCTGCATGCCTGTCTGCTTTGGCAAGCTTTAATGACATGACTCTGAAAATGACTCGAATGCCTTCACATTATTGTATTGTGTTTTCATGGAGTGTTTATGAGTGTGTACCAACTCGGGTTTGGGGCTAATATTTCCTCGGATATGCAAGTTATAGACTCCTTGGCTAAATGGGATTGCTGGATCAAGAGGCAACCTTCAGGGCTGAAAAAAATGAAGCCAGCAAAGGAGAAACAGAAACAGAAACTGCAGATCCTCGAATGGCCACTTGAATCTTGATCTGAAAAATAGACAAACAGTCAAATAAAACAGGCAGTAAAACAGTTTTTGGCTCTGTTGTGTATTTCCTCATTTACTGTAAGCGGCATGTCAATAGTTTTTTTTTCTTATAACTCACTTTAAGTTAATGAGGCTTCAAGTTATGCATAATTAAGATAAAATGGCAGAAATGCATTTGCCTCCATTTTTATCAAAAATCTGATGAATTCTGGCTCCAAAAAACCAAGATGGCGACAGCTATGATGCCAAACTCAGAGCTGCAATGCTGAACTTCACGTACACAGTGGTGACTCTAGTTGCTCCGCCCTCTAATTGATAAGCTGTTTATTAGCTAAACGATTTATCGCTTCATATCAAGTCACAAATCACTTTACAATCATTTTTACACCAACGTGACCTGTAATGGTAATTACATGTTAATGTGTATAGTTTCTCAGCTGACAGACATCCAGAAAAATTCAAATGTAGAAACTAAAATCTAAAGTATTCTTTCAGAAAATATAAATTTATTTGAATTATTTCTACACATTAAGATATTCAGCCCTTTTTTTAGATAAAATATTTGCATTATAACTATTTTTTTTTCCCCAGGAGCAGAGCATTATATCAGCTGTAGTGAAACAACATACTCCAAATGGTTCACAGCGATACGTTATCTGTCCTGAAAGGTTGGGCTCCCCTCAGCACAGATAACAGTGATAACGTCAACAATCTCCAGTTAGATAAAGTGGCTTTAAACAGTGTGAGATGAAATGGAGCAAGCTGTTTTTTAATGGCTGCATTATCAGTTCGCAGCTCTCCACTGCAACACTGCTACATATCACCTCACCAGATAACATTCCTGGGATCTCCTTGTCTTTTTTGTGTGTGTGATTGTCGTTTGTGTCTTTTATTACAACCGAGCAACACCTGCCATCTGCATTCTTGGGTTTACACTCTCAGATCGACATTTACAGGAAACTTTACTGCCAAACTAAGGACCATGACACTCAATCACACGAAACATAAAGAGAATAAGCCGTCAGATGAATTTTTGTTAACTGCAGGAAATCTTTTCTGTGTCATTGCACAGCATTGACACTGAAGAGCTGAAATTCATAAGTGACGAGCTAATTTAGGTGAGAAGCCAGTTACATTTTAAAAAGTCAGCAAGCAGCTTTGCCTCCAGTTTCTTTCTCCATTGTGTTGAAATCATAAATGCCTCCGTGAATACTTCTCAGATCATTAAATGCGATGTATGTCCCTTCAGTATAGCTCTTATTAGCATTAGAAGCTAATGTGGATCCAGTCTGACTTGGTTACAACAAACCACATCAACACTGAAATGTTTCATTTATGAAATTAATTCAGAAACTTTCTGAGAAAGTCCCAAAACTGTAAATCCAGCACATGGGATACATTATGTAGGCTGAACTTTAAGATTAAGATCCAAAAGTTATTTAAAAAAGTTTTTTTGTTGCACATCAAGTTAAAATACAAGCCAAGAGTCATAGATCTTTTTTGTGTGTAATTCAAGTCTGTTCAAGTCTGTAACTGTGCAGAAATCTAACAGATCAAGATGAGGGGAACTTGTTTGCTTCACATTATCTCAGACGCTGGCCAAACATTTGAATTTCCATGACTCTTTTATCTGCTGGGGAAAGTCATGTGACAGTGTTTGCTCGGCGTCTGGGTGGGTCCCTGCCATGCTGACCGGAGGCAAGCACACATGAAAGAAAAGAAAGAAAAAAAAAGAGGAAGACAACCAGTAAACAGTCAAAACATCCCGTCTTTTAAGCTGCAGCTCGCAGCCAAAATAATGACGGAGAGCTGCATTTTATCAGAGAACAGTTTTCTTTTTTTTAAAAACACATCAGGTTCCTTGAAAGTAGAGCTCAATAATTCTCACAGTGTTATGACTTTAATGTTACTGGGCTTTTTAACCAGCAGATGGGGACATTGCCATGGACTCTTTCTGCATGTTAAACTGTGATTTACTCATATAATTCCTTAAAAATGCCCATGAATGTAAAACATAATCAATGCAATACAAATTAAACTGTTAAATTACATGTAAATTTAAATGTAAACTTGGGTTAGTTCTTTTTTCTACATAGTAATTCTTAGATTTTGAGATTTAAAATGCTAAAAATGTGGCTCTGTACCAGGACACGCGTCCAAAGTTTAACTTTTTTATCGATAAAGTGAACACTTAACAAGCCTGAGTTGATCGTAAAGCTCCTGAAACATATTTGTCATGGAAGTAACATATTGATGACGCGATAAATAAGGTTAAAGCTGAAGTTGTTGTCATTTACATTTGAGAGCAGTCACATGGATGATACTTGGTTTTTTATAGCAGACACTTCAAGTATTAAAGTATTTTAAAATTGAAAAATCTGTATCACCAGAAACGATGGCTGTTTGACACAAATCCCGCCTCTTCTCTCCAAAAGCCGATCGCCCGTCTGCTTTACAACAGCTGACTCTGGAAATGTGTCCAGCCAATCGTGTTGCAGCTCTGGACTGAGCTGTAAAAAAAAAATTGGTGGTTGGTTCAAACTTACCTGTGTGTAGAAGAGGTGTAACTTAAAGGGGAAAAAAAAGATTTACACCTTATTTTGTGGCAAATATAAAGAACCTTTAAAGTTAAGTTACAGCTCTCTCCTTATTCACTTGGATAGGAGCATGGTCTGCCTGGCTAATTGAGTAAAATAGCTTCTCAGAACCTTGAATGACTCTTTCTTCTAGGAAATGAAGTAATTTTAGCCCCTCAAAGTGATTGACATCAATGGGAAGGACACTCAGTATTAAGACGTGACTGACATTTTCACAGAGGAGCAAAAATGTTGCATTAAATTGACAGAAGTGTGACAAGAAAGAGTCTTTTAAAGCTGATTGTGTATTGACTAATCTATTGTGTTCCCAGGATGCTCTAAATGTGTCGTGTAGCTCCTAAAAAGCAAATGTTAGCATGATATAAAATTTCCCCCTAAAAGAGGAGCCTCTTTTCTTCTGAAGCGCCGAATGGCTCCAATGTAAACAGCAGTAAAAGCTCCCATGCTGAGGCGACGGCCGTGTAACGTCCCATCGCTCTCCTGCAACAAGGTCCGTTTCTGAGAAGTTAATTCAATTAAAGCAGACAAAAGGCCACTGGCACCAATAAAGTTTGGGTGAAATGTGAAGCCATGCGATGGACACACACACACACACACACACACACACACACACACAGTCTTATGGCCAGTCAAGCGTGATTTACATTTGCATAATGCCCGGCTGCCGGCCAGGCTCGCCATCGCCACGGGTTACAGTTGATGGTGTAAAGAAATTCAGTTCCGTGTTTATTTGCTGTATCTTGTCTGAAGCTGACAGGCGGGGGTGTCCTCATCACCGCCGCCACACACAGACAAACACACTGACACACTTTTTATATCACAATACTTGGAAAAGCATCGTTTGCCTCCTGACACGTATAAACTCTTACCTTGACCCTTTTATCTACAAGCTTTTATCTAAAACCGATATCTTTTAAAGCCGTAAACCCAAATCCTCACACCTGCTTTATCTCTAGGATGTTACAACAAGAGGACTTTAACTTTTCAAGAAACCAAAATCCTTTTAGAGCATTTATGAACTATAAAAAAAAAGACACATAACAAAGCTTTAAATGGGCCAGATCGTCTCCACCCAGATTTCTGTGCGCAAGTGGAAAGAAAAAAAACAAAGAACTTTATTGTGGGAATATTAGATTGTAAAAGAGATGCAAAACACACAAGTGGAACAATAAATTCAAGCTTGTATTGTATGTGTAACGAACTGGAATGGCTAAAAATGTATAGTTAAAACATTTTAAAATTGAAATTATTAACAGTGTGAAGAGGCGACAATTCTGATGTTGTGTGAAAGAAGTCTGTGTGTTGTGTTGCACATCTGCTGAAGTTAGCATAAGTTAGCTAACTAGCCTCAGTTCGTTCTGTCTTCAGCTTTATTATGTTGTTAACTCAACAAGACACAGAATTCATTAAACTTTGCAGAAACAAAAGAAAATGAAACTCATCTAAACCATCTTAAATTGTCCTTTCATTGTTTCAACTGTCATCAGCTGCAGTTTGGTCAAAATAAACACTTATTCTCTGAGTCAGACGTAGAAATCTCTGATCCCCAACAATCAACCATCATCTCCTGCTTCATGTCTCTTCTGTCTGCACCTGCAGAGTCTTTACAGTCCTCAGAGTCAGTGTCCTGTTCAGAGTCGCTGTAAATCACTTCAGTACTGTCACCCCTGTCGTCTAACTGGCCTCACGTGGTCTCGGAGGTTGTGTTTAGTCCTGTTTAGACACTGATCTGTATAAATGATCCATTTCTAACTTAACCACAGTAATAAAACGGAGATGAACCTGAAGGTTCAGGTGGTTTCTTGCATCTGATTGGGGCCCATTTCACTGGATTTGCAACTTGAGATCTTTTCTTCTAATCAAAACAA
Organism: Acanthurus lineatus; assembly: GCA_029814665.1. Classification (NCBI taxonomy): domain Eukaryota; kingdom Metazoa; phylum Chordata; class Actinopteri; order Acanthuriformes; family Acanthuridae; genus Acanthurus; species Acanthurus lineatus. The sequence continues at coordinate 20,701,363 of JAPZDV010000005.1, read as the reverse complement.
ACTGCACTCTTGTTAACCACACGAGAACATGTGCGAGGTCTGAATGACTCACTAAAGCTTATGCAGTTTGTAAGCGACACCCTCTTACATTACCACCATTTATGATCTGTGTGTGATCAGCGCTCGCAAATCACTTTTGTTATACGGGCCCCAAGACGCCTCCCCAAGAAATCCTCAGCATAGAGGCATGTGTTCAGCTGGAAGCTCATCTCAGGGACGATGCAGAAGGGCTGCAGATGTCTTCTGGTCTGGAAGCTCCTCTGGATTCTCCAGGAGCCGTGTAGGAAATGCCTGGGGAGACGCTGCATGGGCTGCTTCGTTTCATCTGCTGCCAGCGATACTCGAACCTGGATCAGAAGCAAAAACACAGTTGGATGCATTGAGCTTTGTAGTTCTTCAAAAATGTGCAGAATTTAAAAATAAGTTTTTGAACTGCGGTTGCAAACAAAATGCATTCATGCATTTGTTCAAATATTTCATGCATTAGTTGCATTAACTCAGTCTGTCTTTGTCAGTCATCTTCACAGGATTGTGTTCATATAAACCATAAAACATTAGAGATGATAATATGTGATATCAACCTTCATAATCTTCAGGCATCATCCTGTGGATATAATTGAATTGCACATGCATGTGGAACGTTTAGACTCCATGAACTCACGTAAGATGTTCTAATCTGCAAAATGCAGCTGTGTTTCTCAGAAATCCTCAAATAGAGACTGAACTCACCCCGTGTGCAGCCAAGTTAATGTATAAGGGTTTTTATGAGTGTGCTGGTCTTTGGTGATTGGTGATTGTGTTGGAAAGAGACCAGTAGGGGGCAGCCCGTGTCGTGATTTGTTGATGCAGTAAACCTGCAGCAGTTGTCTGTACTGAAGAAACGACACGCTGTAATGTAATGTTCACGTGGTTTAATCACAGATGACAAGTGTGACATCATGCAACATGCTCTTCCAATTAAAAGCCGTGCCTTCGCCTTATCCCCGGCACACATGGCAGGGAGGACCACTCACACAACACTCAGATATTTTCAGACACTCCTCTTGGCAGCAGCGTTCACGGAGGCCTCACTCATAGCTTAGCACTTTTTTGAGGAGCGATAACAATCGGCCAGAAAGTAAACCCCCCCCATGTTAAAACTGAAGCACACAAGCGCAGACTTTGATCCAGCTGAGGGGGGTTTTGAAGGGCTTTAGGAAGAATGAACCCTATATAGTTTTGGCTCAGAGCTTTGCAGCCCTTACAGCACAGACATAGGAAGGATCCCTGTCTACATACACATGCATGGACAGAAACATATTTGCAGTTTGCTTTTACAGTAAATGAGGTTCTTTTATTTGTTTGGTAGCATTTTGCTGAGATTGTATGATCAATAATTATATGTTAAGCACTTTATATCTTTAGGAAACTAGAAAAATTGCATACTGGATGGATGGATTGATGGTAGAAAAATGGACAGATAGAGGATTAAAGATACGATACAGACCGAAATTGTTTTTTTATTCAGAAACAGTGAAGCTTTTAGACTTTGGTGCAACACAGACGACACATTAAAACTGCTTCACTGTGGCCAAACTTGACTCATTGATTTTCAATAATTAGCTTACTAAGAACTCGTGTGGTCGGAGTGGATTATGCCTCATGGATCGATGCGTTTTCAGAGTGTGTGTGTGTGTGTGTGTGTGTTCTCTGAGGCGAGCAGTGTTTTATCTCCTGCACAGTAAATATCTCTTCTCTTTCCTCCAAACCTTGTAAAAGCCGTGTCGAGAGGAGGAGAGTAAACTGGAAGAATGTTAATGTCCAATGCTGCTCTTTAATTCCTTTCCCTGCATGCACTGCTTCCTGAGTCCCCTCCACGCTCGCTCATGGACGAGTGGCAATGAATCTGTCAGGTCTGAGCTGGTTTCCATTAAGGGTCTCTTAAAGAACAATAGAGAAGCCGGTTCGGTTTGGAGTTACTTGGTTAGGAGACTCGTTGCAGTGAGACGACCTCTTCACCTCGGCTGCCAGCAGCTCCACTGTCCCGACTGGAACAGTTTGACACCTTTTGTTGCAGAAAAAAACACAAAAAGGAAACACAGTATTGAGTCAAAGGGCAGTTATTATATTTAATCCTCATCAGGACTGAATGTAACGTGAATAAAACTTTAATTAATCACTTTGTCTATAACTGTTTTTGTTAGAAAATAGATAGATTTTCATTTGAAATGGTGGCTGTTTCAACAATGAAATGAACAAATCCCATGATCCCGCTTCATGATGTCATTAAATTATGTCTTTGTTCTCATTGCCTTGGTAGAAGGACCTCTAGTGGTAGAAATTACATATTGTGATCAAGCCAAAATGCTAAAATGCTAACAGTATTTGTTAATCTAATAATCTAATAATCTGTTTATTGTTGCAAATTAAAATAACATGACATGAGTTGATTTTAATGTCCTTGACTGCAGGATGTGCAGGGAGGGATTTTTACTTTTTTTCGCCATGTTAGCCATTACAGCTTTTCCATCAGACTGTGTATCAATCAGTCAAACAAATCAATCAATCAATCAGCATACTAAACTGAAGCTTCACATCAGATACTCTATTTTTAATCTCCATATTCAGTCATAAAAAAAAAAAATGTATCTGTCTCTGTTTCAGACTTATAGTTTCTGTAACTTGCATGATGTAAAGAAGGAAACATCTGGAAAAGTTTATTTGTTCTTCCAGCAGAGAGCTGGAATGATCAGGATTGTCCCGAAAAGAAAGTCCGCTCTGTTTTCGGCTTAAACGCTGACCTTGGCAAAAGTGCAAGAAACAAAAAGAAAAAAAAATCTGAGAGAGCAAACAACAGCTCCTGGCATTCTTACTTTCCATGTTCTGATCTCCTGACACTGGCTTTCCATAGCATGTGTGTGTGTGTGTGTGTGTTTCCTCTCCCCTTGCTAACAATGCAGCTCAGGAAGCATGTCAGGATAAGGGCCAGACTGCGAGGCTCTCTTTGGTCAGTGCACCCAACTTGGAGGGGACAATAACATAGTCTGGTTAATCCCAGAAAAGCGAAGTCGGTGTTGAGGAGAGCCGTGGATCTGTGAAAGGGAATTACTGCCCCAGGTGTCTTCAAAGAAAACCCGGCGATGTCCCTCTGGCTGGTGAGTGCTGTTGCAACATGTCACTTTTAGCTGTGGGTGGTCAGAGATTCGCTCCCGTCTCAGGTCAGTTCAGCACAAAAAACCCCCCCGTCAACGCTCAGTCATTTTCCAGGTGTTTTTTTTTGTTGAAGGAATCAAAGTGAGACTCCTCTTAAAGTTACTTCCAACCATTTTCCAGTGACATCAATGGGTTTTAGATGGATTCTCGCTTTTCCATGTTTGTAAAAGAACCGCAAAGACAACTTTTAGGTTTTAGGCAAAATATTTGATCAAATCTGAATCTGGTACTGAAAATGAGTCTTTCTGAAATTCTTACCAAGGTTAAGCTTTCAACATTTCCAAGTGATTATAGTCACAGCACAGAAATTTAATAATGTATCAACTCATTTGGTTTGTAGCTTTTTCATACAAACCACGTAAGCAGAACAAGATATGAAATGTAGTTTAGTTTAAGACCTTTTGCTCCAAACACTGAAGGCTCCGCTGCTTCACTGTTGAGTAAAAGAGCTTAAATTATTGACATGTTTTGTATCTTCTCATATTAATTTGATGTGATCATCTAGATAATCTCTTTAGAGAAGAGTCTCCACTTTTGTTGGTCTCCATTTTGTGCTTGTAAGGTGATTTTTCAAGGTGTTTCTTATCGGCTTTGAATAGTAAGATCAACATGGAGGTCTCAGTATGCTGCTTACAAAGTTGTATTCACTGATTTGTAGTA
>JAPZDV010000005.1:20685238-20697411 GCA_029814665.1 Acanthurus lineatus | reverse complement strand
CACCCCCCGTCAACGCTCAGTCACTTTCCAGGTGTTTTTTTTTGTTGAAGGAATCAAAGTGAGACTCCTCTTAACGTTACTTTCAACCATTTTCCAGTGACATCAATGGGTTTTAGATGGATTTTCGCTTTTCCATGTTTTTAAAAGAACCACAAAGACAACTTTTAGGTTTTAGGCAAAACATTTGATCAAATCTGAATCTGGTACTGAATATGAATCTTTCTGAAATTCTTACCAATGTTAAGCTTTCAACATTTCCGAGTGATTATAGTCACAAGACAGAAATTTAATAATCTGTCAACTCATTTTGTTTGTAGCTTTTTCATACAAACCACGTAAGCAGACGCCGGAGGCTCCACTGCTTCACTGTTGAGTAAAAGAGCTTAAATTATTGACATGTTTTATATCTTCTCATATTAATTTGATGTGATCATCCAAGAGAAGAGTCTCCACTTTTGTTGGTCTCCATTTTGTGCTTGTAAGGTGATTTTTCAAGGTGTTTCTTATTGGGTTTGAATAGTAAGATCAACATGGAAGTCTCTATATGCTGCTTGCAAAGTTTTGTAAACTGATTTGTAGTAACTATTAAACATAAATAAATCTAAATAAAACTAAAGTCTTACAGCCTGAGGACAGAAGTTGTTGCACTCTGGCAGTGCGGCAGTGGAAACTTCTGTATCTCTTGCCAGTCGGCAGCAGGGTGAGCGGCTGTGGTTGGTTGGGTGGATGTTGTTCTGTAATATCCTTTGGTGGTTGTGCAGGAGCCTCAGCTCACACGTCACTGATGCTCAGTTATCATTATCAGTGATGTTCTGGTTGGTTTTCATTACCTGAATACAGGTAAACATTTAATTTTAGCTGGACTTTTTCCACTCAAAGATGTTGATCTCAGTTCAGTTTGTGATCTCAGTTGTTTTTTCGGTTTGTTCACTCAGTGGAAATCACATCTCCTCTTTATGATCTGTAATTAAATCAATCTTTTGTATCTTGTGCTGATAAAAAAGACAGTAAACCACACGAGACGACGTGTTTATATCATAAAATGTGTGTGTTTTGACCTCAGACACAGTCAGTCTGTGCTGCGTCCATTTGGCTCGGTTTCTCCGTCTCTTGTGTCCCGTCTTCTGATGATGGAAATGCGGCTCTCTGAAGTGTCCGGAAAGCTAATTACTTTATGGCCAAGCAGAACGCAATAACTTTCAACCTGATGAGTGTTTTACAAGGAGCCGTCTGCTTCGTCACCAGAGGTGGGCTCCCGTCTGTCATTGACTCTTATGCAATGGTCGCCCTCAGCTGGTGGTCTGTAATGTGATAACAGAGGAGGAAAAAAAACTCTTATTAACCTTCATTTAACCTTCATTTAATGTATAGTGGCGCCTTTATTGATTTCACTCACCGGATAAGTACATGAGGGGGGAGACCTTTTAAAATGTTTGTGTAAAAATGTTGTTTTTACTCAGTGAAGAAAGACACAGAGTCAACTTGACACCGGACCTTCACTCCTTTTCATCACCTTGGCCGGCATCCTGTTCATTTCTGCCCCGTCCAGGCTTTTATGAGGCAGCTGATGATGGCTTCGAGGCCTTTGGTGTTTGGGGCCAGTTGATACTTAATGCTGGAAAGGTGAAATAGCCACAGTGGGTGCTCTGTGTTTGGCAGGTGCTCCTGTAGGTGATAATTAAAGATCAGATAGCTCAGCTTTGCCCTTTGGAATTTATAATTTACCCCCAAGAAAAGAAAAACCTATTAAAAAATCTTCTTTTGTCTTAACTTACATCTGATTTATCAGTTCTTTAAAGATCTTTACATTATCAAAATTGCGGATGTGATTGTGTGTATTGTGATTTCTTTCCATGTATAAATTAAATCATATATGCATATATTAAACTATATCATATACATGATTTAAATCAGCCCTTTATTAAAGGTGTTTGCCCATCCTTTTTAGATTTGTAAACATCACTTAATCTGACACTTTGAGGCCTCACGAAAACATTCGGGTTTAGGAGTAACATAACAATACGGATCACCACGTTTTACCTCAGGAAGGCATCAAATTCTGAATATTCTTTATCATTTCTCACCAGACGACATTATTATAGTGTAGAGTTGCAGTATCACTTGCATGCAGTTGCTGAGATTTGAACCTGTGCCCAGAAAGCTTTGTGGCTCTTTGTCCTTCTTTCTGTCCAAAGAGGCTTTTGGGTCAACAGCCTGGATTAAAGCCTTTTTTTTTTCTTTTTTTTTAAAACAGGATATCTTATTATGCACTGCATTTTGTCACCGATCCCGACGTATATATTTTCACGTGATTGCCAATTTGCTAAGAACTGTTCCCATCTGCCGGCTGTAGATAGAGCAAAGACTCTCCGCCGTTCTGCGAAGATGAAATGAGCTTTCACTTAATTCCTCATGGCCCTCTGCCACGTTCCTCCATTCACCGGCCTCTCAATCCAAAAAAGTGGACGCCTTGGATCAATAGTGGGAGGGGCGGGAGATAATTGCAGCATTAATCACAGCCACTTTGTCGGGGGCAGTAACATGAAGTGCTATATTTAAACAAATGGGACTCCAATGCAAATGTTATTTTTGGCTATCAGTTAACTTGATTTTTAAATTTATCGTGCCTTTTCCAGCAGTGACAGCTGGCAGACTTAAACTCTCTGGTTGTCAGTTCATATTATGGAAATGACATCTTACATCAGCCATGCGCATACAGAGCGTAAACCGGCCGCATGATGTCACTGAGGCTCAGCCGAAGCGTGGCGCTCTGCCACCGCCTGCTGAAATGCATCTGAAATCAGGGATGAGGTGCACACTTTCATCAGGTTCTGCAGTGAGCTGCAGCGTCTCGTGTCTGCATTTAATAGTCGATGGGGAGTTTTTTAAATGGCAACGGCTTCTGAATGTTAACCCAGATCAATGACAGTCTAGACAGCATTAAGCAAGTTTTTTCTTAACCTTTGATTTCAGATTTACTCTGCATGTTGTTGATGGGTGATATTAAGTGAAACTGATAAATGGACCCCGCCAGCTGCGGCCAAAAACATCTGTCATCCCCCCATTAAAACTGTGGACGACCACTCCCCCTCTTATTCTCTCAGGGACAATGACCCTTAACTCTCTAACCTCTTGTCTGGTTTCCTCGAATGGACAACAGACCCGGCGTTGCCAGATTGAGACTTGAGGCTTGAAGCCAGCCCATTGTTTGTGCCGCAGAGAGGCAGGAAGTGCGCATGATGTTGTCCCTGCTTTAAAACATCTCAGTCCCTTCGCCAGCGTTGCGTAATCTTCTTCAGCAAAATGTTCGAAACCTGATTACCTTGCTTCACCTTCATCAAAGTGTCTGTGAGCTACAAACGGACTCCTGCTGAACTGCTCTGCAGCTGATCACGTAGAAACTACAAACTGTGTTCTTGATCTTATTGTTATTCTCAAAGGCACACATTTCTTTTTTTTTTTTCAAAAATGACATGCAAATAATACTCTATTGACTGTCACAGTCTGAGGCCCTGGTTACAACACCGCTGTAAAACAAGAAATTTCAGTTTAAAATCAGTTAATTTCATTGCTTTTGGCTGCAGAAGTAAGGAGGAGGAGGAGTTTGTATCATCAGTGCAGTGCAGGAAGGTTTTGTGCATCAGCATCTGACAGATGCTGAAGTCCTTTAAAGCAAAACACAAGTGTCATGATGTGATGAGTTAAGAGTGAAACTGTGTGTTTATATCGAACATATGCAGCCTAATTGTTTTAGTGATAGCATTTTTGTAAACAATAATTATCAGCTGAAAATGCATCATTTTACACAAAGGAAGTACATCTATCTTCATCAGAAATTTAAACAAAAGTGCATTAAAGCCAAGAGATTTAGAGGTAAGATACACTGATACATGGCAATACAGAGGTTTATATGCGCATGATGCACAAACTGCTAATGTTGGAGAATGAATTGCTAATTTTATTTTTCCTCCATTGCTTCTGTTGGGTTTTGTACTTTCAGTATGAGGGTTGTCTATGAAACACTACATTGGACCAGTGGCTGGAAAAAGTTTTATAAACAGTCTGAACTTTCGGCTGCAGCATAACCTTTAAATTTTCCAACACTTTGTTTCAAATCTTTGGAAGTGGATCTGGAAAAGGCTGACAAAACAAAAACAGGAAGAATACACCCAAATAGGGCAGTGGTCCTGTCTTGCCATGTTTTCACCAAAAAGTCAGAGGCTTCCCTCTCTCATTTCCCCGAAAGGAAACAACGAGGGGTGCTTCCTGCGTAGCCGCATGATCTGAAAAAGGTTACTCTTTATTGTTTTGTGAGGAAACTCTGCTAATGTGACATTTGGCAGAAAACGGAGCCAAATGTTCTCTTTCACTTTCTGAATTAATTTAGTGAGAAACTGCTTCATGACGGCTCTTCTTATGTTTAAGAAAAACACCATTTTCTTCAGTTTGTTTCCATTTTGTTGGAATATTTCGCTTCATGTGCATTGCACTTTATATAATAATGAAAACTAAACATGCAGTTCAGTTTGTTGGATGCCATCTCTTTTTCGTGCCGCAGGCTCAGAGGCATCGTGGATCGTATATTAGAGCCCACCTGACAGCTACAAATGCACGAGCACACTCCACTGAGAGCACTTATCCAGCACACACACATTCATTTTAATCTGATCCATCTCTCTTACAGTTTCACTTAATCTATATTCACATTTCACTCACCTTATTTCTCTGCATCATCCAATAAATGCCTGTGCTTTAATTTGTGTTTACAGCTTCATTTTAATCGCTCGAAATACATTTTTGCTCCATTCAACGCATCTTATATTCATTGTTCTTTCACAGCTCCAAGACTCCCTCTAAGCCAACCCCCCCTCTTTCTACATTAAATTGCAGATCCCCCCTCCTTTTCCCATCAATGTAAGTGCCTCCTTCTGTACCAGACGGCTCTGCTCGACCCACCCCACCTCCGCCCACTTCTGTCTTCCCCTCTCCTAATGTTTTACCTCCGCATGCTTTGAATGAAAGAACCTGCAGCATCCGTGGAAAGAGGGGACGGGATGGAGGATGGAGGGATGCTGTAGGGGTGGAAGGATGCATTTAGGATCGACTTTAAACACAGTTTATGGGAACTTCTAGTCAGTGATGCTGAAGGAAAATGTACCATTTCTTGAATTTTGATCAGTAACCACTGCAGGATTCCTTCCAGGACTAACTAACAGGGGTCTTCGTACATCTGGACACTGGTTTAAAGGACAGACGAGAAAAGAAAGAGAGCAACGAGTGGCAGCTGTTATACAGTAAAAGACGTGAGAAGGTTTTTAGGAGAGAATGAGCGGACTAGGCTGGTGTCTCGCCACAGTCTTGAGTTGGGCAAAATTTTTCTTCTACTGCATCTTTCCATTTCGGAAGCAAAGAAAAAGCAAAAACAAGGTACAGTTCATGTTCTAGATGTTATTTAAATGAGAGTTTCAGTTTGTAAGAGTCTCTTTTTTAAAATTATTCAGTGTAAGAATCACGCTCCTGTTTGTTGAACTTGGCTTCAGTGACTGTGGCAGATTTTCCTGTTTGTAATATTGAAAATAAATGCTGCTAATTGCTCAGAAAGTGCTGCAGTATTTTGGTTAACTGACTTGTATAACAGGATTTTTAGCCTCATTAGCAGTGAAACATTAGAGATGGCAGTGCTGTTTGGTGGGATGGCTGGTCTATCGGCTGGTGGATTGTTTAACAAGATGATCCATGGAAGATAAATCCTACTGGATTCTGTGATCTACTGACTTTTCAGTGCAAACATGAGGTTGGGATTTTGTGGTTTTGACTGAAGAGGCTGAACAACTATTGGAGAACCTAACATGCAGAACCAAATAACATTTGTGAATAAGTCTGCAAAGTCTCAGTTCATATTTTGATTTGAGGGTCATTATTAATAAGCACAGATCCAAATGCCTCTGGAGGTTATTGGATAGAATTGCAACCAATCAGAGACGTATGATGAGCACTGTGCTGCAAATGAGAGTTGCCGGTTTCAATGATTCAGTAAAATATGCCACTGAAAAGATATGAAGTGGTAAATATGAGGTGTAGTAACAGAATCTTGATCATATTTGTTTAGATCTGATTTGACAGTTTGATCTAAGTTTTGCAACCCTGTTCAGTTATAGTGGATGGACACAATCGGACTGACCTGCAACCAATCACAACAATGAAACTATGACATATAACTTAAAATCTGGAGTGCAAATGATCCTGTTGGTCATCAAATCCATCCCTGATTGGTTTGACATGGGCAGGGATGAATGGATGGATGGTAGCAGGGACACACCCACCTTCCAGAGTGAACAAGCTGTGAGCCTTTCAGATTTGTCTGTTTTCCAGGCTGTTAGTGAAGAGAGTACAACAAAGTTTTCTACCCTCATGTGTCTCCCCTTCAGGAGGAACTGCAGTAACTGTTGTGATCTCTTAATTTTGGGGGCTGTGGCTCAGCAGACAAAGCAGATTGTTCACATGTCAGATGCTCGGTGGTCAGATCTCCCACTCCTCCAGTCTGTGTGTTGAAGTATCTGTGGGCAGGATACAGATTTGTCTGAAAACTCACATTACTCCTGATATCTCTTCTGTTGTTGTGTGAAAACCTGGTGTAAACATTGTCATGTTAGTGTTGCTATTATGGGTCACCATGCTGACATTAGCATTTAGCTAAAAGCAAAGCTCTCCTGAAGTGCAGCCTCACTGAGCAGCTGGCATCACTGTGGATTTAATCATCTAAATTCAGTCTCTTCCCAGAATAAAATACATTTATTCAACAACTGGTTTTCTCTCTCTTTAATTTTGCAAAAATTACAACTCGTCTGCCATCAATTTGGACGTTATTTTAACTCATCTTTGTAGCTCACTTGGTGACATTTAGTTTGACAAACAAAAGTATTAAGTAAATGAATTATAGTCTGTGACACAGGATGCGTGAAACATTAGGATCGTGAACTTTTACGTGACCTCGTCCCACAAATGTCCCAACATTTCCAGTCTGTTTGCCAAATGACGCTGAAAATGAAATCTAATATTTGCATGTTGCTCAGCCAGTGATAGGCCAGATATGAGCACAGAGGATGAGAAAAGCTGCAGAGATAAGCACATGAGGACAGACACACACACACAAACAAACACACACACACACAAACACAGACACACACTCACAAACTCAGACACACACACCAGGATATTGCCGGTTTTTACTCGGGCACTTCCCGATAGTACGTCTGAGCTGCTGTACAGAGCCATTAATCCTGCAAATGCAGCCCCTGTCTTAAAGTACACACACCCTCACAAACACACACACCCTGACGTGCACATAGCACTTGTCTACACACACACACACTGAACTCACCCCTAATTAAAGCAGAGAGTGTTTTGAGTAAATGGCTGCCTGTCTGGCCTCGGACACAGCGAGGGTCTTTAGCATGCATCTCCTCCACCTGAGGTTGTGCATCGTCCTCTGCCGGCACTCTGAGAGTCTCTGTGCCACGAGGCGGCGCTCAGCAGGTGCAAATTAACACTTTACCTGTAGTTTTGCACTGAGGAGAGTGACTGTGCTAATTAGCAGCTAAATTCCAGTTTCATTGATGATCCTGTGCTTTGACCTCTAAACGTGAGTTCAACCAAAAGATGCTGGATAGATCCTCCAGATATCTATTGATGAATCATTTGGCCTTTAACATCTGGAAAATGTAAAAATTGCCCATTTCAATCAGAAGTGAAGCTCGTATACAAAGAGGTATTTTACTGAAGATGATACTGATTCATTGGCAAAGAGTCAGTTGTGTACAGTAATACTACAACAAGAACATATCAGCCTGCTAAATATAATACTAGCTATCATATTATTTTTATGTCTTTCATCAATAAGCTGCCAGCATAAACCTGTGCACACGGAGGCTGAACTTAGCTGATGAAAACTCTTTACTTTTGTTCTTCTTTTGCTTGGAAAAGCATGTTTTTTTCATGTTTCTAAACTGTGATTCTACAAAGTGTGAAGCATCCGAGGAAAATGACTGAACTTTCTGCATCACAAAATGTAATTTGGATTTTACCTAAAACTCTCCTGTCTGTCTCTCTGACATGAGGATGAATTGAATCGACTGCTAGGATGAAAAACTTGGCAGCTTGTAAACGTCAGTAGTTGTAAATCCTGATCATGTTCTGAGTGCTTGTGTAAACAAATCAAAACCACAAACTGTAGACACAATAATTCAACTAAGAACCAACACTGATACATTCAAGTGCCTTTCTCTTTGTTTTATTTTTGTTTTTTACTCGGACATCTGTCATATTTAGGTTTTTTCTGGCACAAAAGCAGCTTGTTTGCATCTGCCAGCTGCTCACTTCTTCTACTTGTGCTCGTCCAAGACTGAGTCTGCAGAATGAAACTCTGGGAATAAGAAACTCTGGAAAATGACGTCATGAAGAGTCACCATGTTCCTGCAATGCGTTTTTTTTGCTTTAAAGATGTCACCAAATTTGAAAGAATATGGTCCCAAATACGATTAATTCGATGTTTACTGGTTGCAGCTCTGCAAAGATTGAGTCTGACAAACCCGAAAGGCTTCACACCTTCTTCTGTGGGCAGCTTTGTTGTTGTGTTCGGGGGGGTCAGTGTGTGTTCTGCTGCTGGGTGGACGCTCCTTCCTGTCAGTGTTACACGGCAGCGAGAACAGAGGAAAACGTGCACACACATGTGAGTGTTCTGCAGAGGGGAGGGCCCCCGGTCTGCATTGTTTTCAACAGATGGGAGTCACGGGGGTGGGAAAGGGTGTGTGTGTGTGTGAGTGTGCATGTCTGTGTGTGTGTGTTGGGGGGCCTGTTGGAGTGTGTTCTTCCTCTGTCTGTCAACAAGTGAACTCCCCCCTTCATCCAGCAGCTTCTAGGACGTCAGCCAAGACGGCAGAAACAGAACACACCCCTCTGTTTACACACTCACTCTCTCCTTAACTCTTCATCTTCTGCCTCTGCTGCGTCTATCTGCTCATCTCTCACTTCAGACCATCTCATCTGTTTCCTACCTCTGCTGTCTCACAAGCTTTATCGCTTCATTTCTCTTTTGTGTCCTGAAACCTTTTTTTTCTTTTTAATATTAAATCCGTTGTAACAGGTTGCACAGCTTGATCCCTCTCTGCTGTTTTCTCCTCTTTACGCGGTTCAAGGACAAGCGACCTGACACCATTTAATCTTCTTAATTGTATAAGTGCCTCGCTGTCCGCTCTCGGCTCTGGTTTACAAAGGAAGACAGAATTGGTCAAGGTTAAAGAGGTACTAAAACAAATCCCACAAGTGATCTGATTAGCCTCTGCTGCATTACAGCCTCCCATGAACACACACACACACACACACACACACACACACATCCCATCATCTATCATCTCTGCAGTCTCTCCTATTTTTAATAACTGAGCTCTGAACATGTGTTTGTGTCTGATTATAAATGTGGATGCAGTTTGTTCAGTGACCACCAGTGGGTGCTGTGGCTGCACTTGGTGGCTGTATGGACTGTGCATGGTGTCAGCATGGTGGGGTTACTCAGGTTTTCACCAGGTTTTGTGCCAAAATGACTGAAAGTCCTGGATCACTTTGTCCTCCAATAATCATGTTTCGAATACTTTTCTGATTTTTCAAAAGCAGCAAAATCTGTTCGTCTCTCTTATTCTTTATTTTTAAGTGCTTTATACTATTTATTGTTCTGGTGTTGTTAACAATTTTGATGGAATTAGTAAATTTTGTAAGCAGATATTTGCCACATCAGATTCATAACTTACAAATATAACCAAAACATGATATCAGTGCTCGGATGGTCTCTTTGGCTCTGCAGTAAATCCTGATGATATTTATAGAAGATATTCTGTTCATCAAAAGTAAAACACTAGAGCGTGTTGACAGAGAATTGGAAAATGTCTTCATGCAAGAGAAGAACATAGTATGTGATGTTTGTGATGGTCAAGTTTTTATTTTCAGTACGACTAAGCTCTGTTGGACGACACACACGTGTGCAGTCAGGTTGCAAAGCAGCTTCAAGCAGCCACTTTGTAAGCTGCTATTATCAATATTTTTGCATCAATACTGGATCTAAGGATGTGTAATTTAAAAGACATTGCTTGTAATGATGAATTCACAGAGAATATTCTCTTCATTCAGCTCTGTGGAGCAGTTTAGCTTCTTTCAGCTCACTGTTTTGGACCTTCTGTGTTTAATTTGTGCTGTTTGGGTTTAGTCTCACCGCTCTCATCAGCCTCGTTTCCAGCAGCTGCAGGCAGCTGTTTTGGTTTTGGTGGTTTGGTGTCACTGATTAAAACTAATTAGTGCTGCAGCATCTGGAAGGTTAATGTATATTTTCTGCTGTGGGGCTCAATGTGGCTTCCACTAAAGATCTTGTGAACATCACTTGGCAGTCGGGCATCTTTTGTAACTGGGCGATTGTCATGTGATTGATTGATTGTTTGATCAAATAAATTAACCACCATTGACAAATACATTTTAATGAAAGACATAAAAAGACAAATCTGCAGTCATGTGGAAGAATAACTGTGTCAGCAGTTTTTTTGTTGCATTTCTCAGGCAAAAATCCATCTGGAGTGCATGTGTGTTTGTGTTTGTGTGTGTTTGTTTGTGTGTGTGCGTGTGTGAGTTTTGGTCGGGTGTAAGGTGAAGCTGGTATGTTTTCCAACGTTGTCTCCTGTAGTGCGTTTGTCTCCGTCATGGTGGCCTGCAGCCTGCAGGAAATGCCGGGTGGGGGGATTAATCCTCTGTGCTGCAGGGTGAGTGTTAGTGTTAGTGTGTGTTTGTATGTGTCTGTGTGTGGGTGGGTTTGTGTATTTATGTACAGTGTAAGTAAGATGTGCAACAGTGAGTGTGAGCGAGTGTGTGTGTGTGTGTGTGTGAGAGTGTGTGGGGTGGGAATAGGTGGTTTTTGGTGAATGTTTACATGCGTGCTTTCAGTGAGCTGGATAGTTAAAACGACGTGCGTTTATGTTTTCAGGAAGAAGTGGGCGGCGGCTCTGCGATTTTCAGTCACGTGTGTGAATCTTTGTGAGTGTGTGTGTTGGAGTGTGTTTACAGGTACACACACCACCGGGAAACTGGGTTACAGTTGTGTGGAGGTTTGCAGCACTGAGAGCTTTTTTTAAGTGAGTGTGTGTGAGAAAACGAGGCACCAAAGAGGGGATAAAGAGTCAGGCATGGGGCGAACGCGGTCATTGACGAACAGTGAGAACTTAATGAAGCAGCTTGTGCTTCCTGGCCCCTCTGTGCTCTATAGTGAAAGGTTCAGACTTGGCGGGGGGGGTAGATCCTCCAGGACTACCTCTATTTTTTTCTTTGACAAGTGGAAATATGTGGGAGGCCAAGGTGGAGACGGTTGAAGGATGAGGATGAGGATGTTCCATATTTTGTTGTTGTTAACAAACACAAAGTCCACAGCCAAGATTGAGTGAATCCCATGTGTGTGTCCAAGAAACCTGACGTGTGTTTTCCCCATGTGTCATGGAGCTCAATCATTTTCCAAAAACTATTAAAAACTCATCACTGAGTCACAGTGTTGTACTGAGTGACATGTTCCTTCATCACCATGAACACACACACACACACACACACACTGTAGTTTGTTTGTACTTTGTCTCACACACATCATCCCTCTGCTGTAAATAAAAACTAGAAAACCAGATATTTATTAATCCGCTGCTGAAAATAGTCCCAAACTAATGCATCACGTCCTCCTGTTTGATTAACGTTTGCTGAGAGCGTCCGAGTCCTGCTGATACTTTTCCCTTTCTAAAGACTGAAACCACAGATTTGTGACCGGACTTTTTTGATTTATGTCTTTAGAAGCAAAAAAAAAAATGGAGCTGAGTGCAACAGAAAGGGAGAACAGCAACTATTGAGAGGTGATTTAACAGATTAATGATTTTGGTGTTGTCAAGGAATTTGTTGATTTAAACAGGAAAATATTAAAAAGTAAGTATTTTCCTTTAAGTGTCAGGCTTAATCTGGTTCTGCATGTACAGATTATTTATTAGGATCCCATTTAAAAGTAGTAAGGATATGTGCAATTTATAATTAATTAGATTTATCCAAAGCACTTATTGATCAGACATTTCAAGTTCTGTTGGGACAGATAGCTTTATTTACCACAT
>JAPZDV010000005.1:20659459-20684815 GCA_029814665.1 Acanthurus lineatus | reverse complement strand
CTTTATTTACCAAATAAAAAGGAAAACTCTTAATCAGACTTTTCGAAGTGAACTAATTGGGGTTTAGTTGCAAATAATGTGACGTTGGAACAAGTGGCTCTGACTGATAATGTTACTTAAGGATTGTTGAAAATGGAGCCTAATAATGTTGAACAATGTTAAGGAGACTGGGTGTCAAAAGTAAAACTCCACTTTATGCAAAGCTCTTGCAAAGCGTGGACTTAAAAATTGTAATAGCAGGTGTCTTTGCAGAAATATTCATTAGAGCGTTTTCCAGCGTGGGGAGAAATGCCAGCGGACGTTCATCACTCGGGTAAATACGAGAGCCAGACAGACTTTATGAAATATTAAGTCTGTCTCTATGCTGAAATACACAAGGAAACAGAGCTGGAGAGAGAGAGAGATGGAGGGAGGGAGGGGGGAGGTGAAGTATGAGGGATGCTGAGGGGGACAATCAGGGAGGGGGGGCGGGATTAAGGAATGAATGAAATTAAAAGTGGTAAGACTTAGAGGGAGGGAGACATGGGATGAGAGGGAGAGGCGCCCCAAAACATTTTTTTTATAATAAGCACCCCCCCCCCCCCCCCCTTTGCTCGTGTGGCGCTGTGGGGGCACCCTGACCCCCCCACAACAAAAAAAAAAAAAAAAAAAAAAAGCTTTGTGAAACTTTCCCTGGCAGAGGGGAAGAGAGGCAGAGCGAGCGCAGAGGAGAGGAGAGGCAGTCAGGATCCAATTTAGAGGAGAAACTCAAGGAGGAGAAAGCAAGTCAGACAGTGAGAGAGAGAGAGAGACGCAGAGAGGAGAAACCAAGTCAGGCGGCGAGGAAGAGTGTTTACCTCCAGGATAAGTCATGGCTCTGCAGTGTTGGGCAGCTCTTCCTCTGGCTGGATTACACATGATGAAGCCAAGTGGTCTGTAGCAGCAGCAGCAGCAGCAGCAGCAGCAGCAGCAGCAGCATCACTCCTGCCCATCATCATGCCGTCTGTCTCTCTGAGTCTGCCAACAGCTCTGGCCGGACCTGCTCGCACCTGGGTCTGCCTGTCCTGCATGTTCTGGGTGAGATCTCTTTTAAACGTGCATTTCTTCTCAGTAAACATGCTCTATTTATAACCTTCAGCACAGGACGTCTGTCACATTTGTGATTAATTTGCGGGAGAGTGCAGATTTCTGTTGTGTGACTCTGACATGCAAATCTAATAACTTGCAAACTTCAGTTGCATAACTCGTGTCACAGCGCAGCAAAATCATGAGCACGCAAGTTGTGCATGAGCAGAATCAGCCTGATGATGCATTCAGCCTGAATGCTTTCGTTATGATTTTGTGCCACATCAAAAAAAAAAAAAAGTTGCAGGCTTTTTAAAGGAGTGATACTTTCAGAGCAGCACCGCTGAGAAACTTTAACCAAATCAAGCTGGTCAGACAGTCTGTTGGGTGGTCTTCTTGTCGGGGGTTGGGTGGAGGGTTGGGACCCTGTGCTGTGGGGGGCCTTGGCGCGGTGACACGTTTGAATGAGGGAGATATTATGAAGGAGAGGAGGAGGGTGTGCAAAACGCCACACAAACTCAGTATTGTTTTCTTCCCAGAACAAAAAAAATATTTTAAAAACTTTTCTCAGCAGCGACTTAAAAAACTTGTCAGCCCTCCATCTGAGTTAAATTAAATGGCTCTCCTGCTCTTTTCACCTCAGTCTCTGTTTTTCACCCTTTTCCCACTCCCTCAGTCCCCCTGTGTCCCGCTCTGTCTCGCTCCCGGTGGTTGGGACACGCAGCTATTTTTGCTTTCTCTTGTATAATTCAATCTGCCGCGCATTCCCGCTCACAGCGAGGGGTTTGTTTGTGCACTTGTGTGTCCTCTAAGCTGTGATGTGGTCAGAGAAGAAGTGTAGTCTTGTGTTAACGTGTGTGTGTGTGTGTGTCTGGGCTAAAAGCATTGTGACCGTGGTCTCGACATTTGTCTTAAAACACCGTGAGTGCTTTTTCCTAATTTGTGCTGATATGAAAGAACATTTCTGGCTCGAATATACAACATTGCATGGTGCTCTCCACTTTTTTTTCCCCAGCTGAATGGAGGATGAAAGAGGAGAGTAGCTGAATAGACTATTGAGATCCATCCTTCCCCATTCTGCAGTGGTCCTTTGGGACATGACTGCACACCACCGGCAGAGCTGGAGTCCTTGGCGAAGAGACTGGATAATCTTACAGAGCTCTTCATCAGTTAATTACCATTCTTTCTTTTGAGGAGCGGGAGGCGAGGTGAAAGGGGTGGGGGGGTCGTAAAAGAATCTCAAAGCCCCCCAGCTAAGCTCTGGGTCACTGATTGACTGCATCATAGCACTGTATGACAAAGCGAGCTCACTTAAGGGGGCGGAGTTCAATCCGAGCCCCCTGCGTTAATAGCAAATCCTTGTTTGGCCCTAAAACAGCTTCAATTTGGGCAGTTTTACTCGACCAGATTGGGGTTAGGATTAGAGTCAATACTTTACATAACCTTTCTCCCAGAATGTGCTTTTCATTGAGATCCAAAGGATGAACCTTTTCCAGAAACGCCGAAGATGTCCCAGCATTACAAAAGATCACTTTCAATATTGTTAAATGTTCAAATAACTCTTCTGTGATTCACTTCAGACTGATCAGGTTTGCATAATATGGACACAGACATGCTGGGGGGGCGAGCACAGCTGCAGAAGCGTTTATAAAGCAGCACAGGAGTAGATGACAGAGATGGGAAGAGAGAGAATGAGCATGTGAGGGTGAGTGAGTGACTACAGATGCAGGAAACAGACCATCTCCATGAATTAGACCAGATCTGTTTCTGAGCCCGGCCTCAAACGGAGATGGTTTCCTCTCGTCGGAGCAGGATGGTCCTGGATAACAGGAGATATTTCCAGCATAGAAGCAGAAAGAAAGAAAAAAAGTGCTCAGGAAAAATATAGGAAATGACAGGAACAAGCTGAAGGACAAAGGAAATGAACAGAAGATGCTCCGGGCAAGATGGGAGAGCAAAGAAAGCACAGATGGCGCAGTCCTTGAAAGAAGACCTTTCGGAAGAGAGACGCTCTTCCACCAAACATGGTGAATAATTAATGAAGGCCAAAATAGCGTTTTAGGGAGAGTTTTATCAGGTTTCTCTCAGAAAGGAGCATGAAACCAGTCAAACGTCCTCTACCAGCCGACTCCTTACAGAAAGTTAAAAGGCCAGTCAAATCTTGGTGACATTCAAGAGTCTCAGGTTGTGAATGAATAAAGTTATTTTTGGTTTCTGAACCAAACTGGCGAAGGCGTCTGCAGCGACGGCCAGGTGCCTCCGATCACAACACACACTCAGACCGCTGCCTCATCGTTGTTGTTGTGTCAGTGCAATTATTGACCCTTGGCAAAACCTTCAGAGTTGTCAGGCTTCAAAGAAGTCCTCGGGATGATCGATATCCATTACCGTACACTCAGTCCGTCCGGGTTCAGAGTCTGGTCTCAGAAGGATCGTTCTGGGAAAACGGTGTCATCTCAGGAATGTCGGGTCATTTGTCTCCAGTTGTCTTAACTTGAAAACAGACGAACGCCAAACCTGTTGTTCTCAAACCTGTTGTTTTAAACCGACTTAGATCCTTCTGACTGCAGGAGCAGAACGCGTTAAAACCATCAGAACCGTTTCTAGCTATCTGGTTGCCCTTCTCTCCCTTCTGCATCCTTTCTCACTCTGTGGTTCGTTGGTTCGATTCCGTCCCCGTTCGAGTCGCCTCTGATCTGAGCTGAGAAAAAGTCCCACATGTTGGGCCCCTTTGAAATATGGCAACTTTTTTCTGTAATTGTAACATCTGGGTTAACGTTGCAGGAATGTTTTTCACCATAATGGATTTGCAATGCGGTTGTCTTCCGGCTTGTTTCCCCCTCCACCCCCCACCCCCTGTTGTTACAATCCCAGGGAAGTTTGCAACAGGACTCGTGTTATTTCATCTCGGTGTTGCTCTTTGAGAATCTTGCTTGAAAAATCTCAAACAACAAAAAAAGGGACGTTTAACCCTTGCTCGGTTGATTTATGGGAGTTGTTGAGCTCTGTGTAACCCCTCCCACTCACCCTTTCTCGTTCCCGAAGAGACCCCCAGCTTTGTGCATGCTTCACTGGGCACATTGGCCTTAAACCTCCCATGCATGGCCTTCTGGCTTTTCCCCTGGAGGGAGATTTGGGATTCAGAAATTTGACTTGGCTCTAGTTTCCCCTTTGTGCTCCCCGAGATCCATAAATATTGACGTAAAACTACAGTAAAGTCAGTTTATCCTCACTTTGATTGGTGACATATGTTTTACTTAAAACCTGCTCCACAGAAGAGATAAATGTAAGGAGCATGTGGTAAATTATTAAGATGCACTAATAAATAATTGCCAGATGGCTTATTGTTGACACAAGACAGTCATTTAATTATAGATATTAACATCACTGTATGAAAAGTACGTTACATGGGTTTTTTTTGCATTTATACCTGCTGTCTTTTCTATTCTGTTGATTAATTCTGTAGATCATTGATTAATATTGAAAGGTGACAGTGTATTAAAGCATATAAAAAATAATAAAAGTCACACAAACAGAAGTGAACTTCCCTCAGTTTTCTCATCTTTTCTGAAATCTGGCAACAACTTCTCTTTATCGTCTCTGACTTCCTGCCTTCTCATCCTCTGAAGGACTTTAACCAGCTCGGCTGTTGTCCTTCACCTTTTAACCTCCGTCACGTCCTTCCCCTACATTTATCATTTTTCAAAATGGGAACTCATGAGGACACATTTTGGCGAAATCAACAGTAATAAATAAAGTCGTGGCCCAGTATGCGATGAGTTTTCTACAGCTGTTCTTCCCTCTGCCAAAGAGGAAAAGTGTCTGGTCTGTCTGCCATGTTATTTCAAAAACACTGAACTTGTAGTTTTTTTCCAGAATTCCTGCTGACAGTGTTGACGGATCATGGATGCTTTTGCTTTATTTTTGTAAAAACTTTGCCATAAACACAAACAAATACTTCAACAGTTGTCACTAACTTGGGTAATATATATATTTTTGGCTGATTGATTCCTAATTTTTTTCTGTCTGAAACTTTTTTTGGTCAAAAGTACCTTTGAGCCAAACTTTGGTTCTCGTCAGCCTCCAAACTGAAGAGTATTTAATCTTAGTTTGTGTAGATTTTTGAATTTTTAACATAAAATATAATATAAAAATATAAAATAAATTGTAAAATAAGTCCCTTCTAAGCTCAACATGTTAAAAACATGTGCCGTACGTGTTCTCACTGCTGCACTTACATCTGTTTTTACAGAGAATGAATTACGCAGGTGACCTTATTAAGGAAATGTCTGCTAGACTCTTGGGAACAAGGAAGGTCAGAGGTCACTGATGTGAAGTTAAACAACTGTGTGGACTCGCTGCAGACTTTGTACGACAGACTGTGGAGGTGTTTCGACGTAAAAGTGGTTCAGATCAGACGGTAAACTGATAATTGTGGGGCTCCTTTCGATACTAAAACCCTGAAATCAGCTGTAACTGTGTTGTTATACATGAATATTGACGACACAAGCATCATTTGTGTAACAGAAATAGTCTTCTTATGAAAACTGGTGCAATAAAACAAGACTGTGCAACTTTTGAGAGAAGAAATGATGCAATCTTCCTCTCTGCTTCGCTGTAGAAAATGTTGGCTAATATTGGCAACTTTTCATTTACTTTTCCATATAAAAATCATTACTGACAATCAGTCATTTAGCTAACTTAACTCTACTATTTCCTCTGCATTTTTTTAGCGTGCTCAGTGTTTGCATCACAAAAGTAATGGAGATCATGATCTCAGTGGTCACACAGTCCAGCTTAAAGGTTTCGTATCTTGTGTATCAACCCTATGCGAGCCACCTTATATGGCCACACTTCACATCTCGTGTGTAACACCGTCATTACAAGCTGAAACACTCCTTACATGTACATGTGGGCTCGAAATCTGTGCTTCTTTGCTTCAGGAGCAGAATAAAAGCACCCAAGTTAAGGTTATGTAAAAGATGTTTTAACAAGACAAGTTTCTTCTTTTTCTGCAGAAAAACATCACAATCACTAATCAAACCCAGGAAACATGTCACTTTATAAAACCTGATGCCAGAACTTGAGTGTGTGTGCATTAATGAGAGCTCTGTGGTCCTGATAAAGTGCTCTGCAGAGATTAAGAGGAAGAAATATCGGCTCTGTCCTCGACACTAGTTTATATTTCTCGCCCACGCCAGCTGTGCGGCTCGGACTGTCGGACGAGATCGAGATCTTTCTTGGCACGGTTTTCTCCAGTCTGTCGGTCGAGGGCCCTCACCAAGAGGCCCGCAGAACTTGTTAATGTCATGATAACCTCTAACTCTGGATGTGATCTGAGGCCTCCTGTGGATACCTATGCATTCAAGTGTGAGGCCAAACAATGCTCATTGGAAGTGGTGCTGACGGCGTCCCGCTGCGCCGCCTGTGCATTCATCCAAATGCGACGGGGATTTGTGTTTCTTTTTTTTCCGTTTTATCTTTCGTCCGAGTTGACTTAGTTTACAGGTTTCTCAGTGTCACGGTTTATTGTTGGATTTATTTAATTTTTTTTCTTATTTTACGTATCGTAGGCGACATTTAGAAATGATTAAATGTAGCTTAGAAGAACAGGAGAGGCGCTTTTCAGGAAAAGTACGAGATCTAATCATAAGAAGAAAATCCCTAAAAAGCACGTCTTCCTCTTCCTTCCCACAGAACAGTTTGGTTTATGGTTTGAGTTTCATCGGTCTCGTCCAGGCGCCCTGAACCTCTGCCAGCCCAGCGCGATAGGGAACACGTGCTGTTTTCACTTGGCAGTTTCATCTTTTGATGAACTTTGGCTGTCTTTGATTAAACTTGTTTTATCCCCCCCCCCCCCGAATCAATGCTGTTCTGTGGGGCTCGCAGCCATCTTTGTTCCACGTGTAACGTTTATTTTCATAGGCTGCCATATCACAATCCTGTGAGAGAAAGTTCAGTGTTGTTTTCTTAAAACAAAAAAATCGCTTATCTCGGGGTTGATTTTAAGATTTTATGCTGGAAACAAACTAAACAGAACTTTTTGTGAGTTGCTTAATACGGATTTGCCGTAAGATGTCAAAACACATACCTGAATCCAGGCCAGGAAATCCAAACATAATTGTGTTACAACAATAATAAAGAGTTGATTTTACACTCGCAGAGCTTGGCAGATGGCTCAGAGACAAAATATCAAAATAGTGGACTACAATGAAGAAGAGGAAGTCTACAATTTAAGAGAGGAAGAAGTGCACAGAAAAAACGTAGCATACCGAAAACAGCAAAGAGCAAAGCAGGACAGGAATGAAAGCAAAACATGACAGCATTTTCTGCTCTACATGATCAAAATTTGGGTTCTTTTTTCCTCTTTTTTTATTATTTTATTTCAGTCTTTGTCTCTGTGCTGGAGGACTTTGTCTTTGGAGGAAAGTGGCTTGTTTTTGTCGTATAGTTTTCTAAAAAATTAAGGATCTATCACTTTACTGTTGGACACATCCTAAACAAAATGAATCACTCAGGATTTTTTACAGAAAAGTGTTGCTTGTATTGGCTCTTTACCTTTTTTTTAAAGATTTTTCAAGAGACATCTGAGGTGCTTTTGTTGATAAAATCACTTCACAAAACCAGACGCTCAGACTTGATCACATATTTCAAGATTTTAAAGTGACTCAATCATTCGAAATGATCTGAAAATAAATATTTAATCAAGCTGTGGTCCTCTGTTCTTAAGCTTAACTTTTACATTCTTGTGTTTCATTCAATATTTGTAGACTTTCATTCAGTTCCGTCATGGTTCAGTCACTGTTATGTTTCATTCCAAAAAGATATTTTTAAAAGGAAGCTGCACCAGACGATTCCTCTGGCTCATGAATGTTAGAGAAATTGCATGCAAATTTTTTTTTTTTTGATGCACTTGAGGAGAAAGTGGCCGAATATTTGCACAGCAAACCGGATTTAAGCTCAGTGCAATGAGACATTTGGGTTATAATAAATAAAACTAACTTAGCTTACAGGATTTTTGCGTAGCTGCACAACAGATTTGGCTCAACGTGTCATTTTGAACTGAATAGATGTGTGCATGCAACACACAGCCATATAAAAACAATATAATGTATTTGACACACTGGATAAATGGCCTTAACTATTTTATATGATAAAAATAACCTTTGAGCAGGACTCAAAGTCCAGCAGTGTTAGCAGGTCCATGAGGCTGCGCCACATGTGCACAGCAGAGCTTCCAGCTAAATGTTTAAAATCATCTTCATCAAAAAGCAAACAGTGTTTGACAGATTGTGTTTCTTTATGTTTCCTAGTTGGAGCTCTGATTGTTTTCCACTGCCTCAACAGAAAAATGTCCGTCTCTTTCATCCCTCGAACCCGTCAGAAAGTCGAGTGAAAACTCAAATCCTGACGTCTGAAAACAAGATGACCACTCAGAGCTTCTCTCCTCGCTGCTGATGGTCGGTGAAAAAGAAGGGATTTTTTCCCTCTTCACTTCTGGATGACTGAGTAATTTCCTCCCTGGGATCCACCTTACTGAGATGAAATGCATGTAGAGAGCGGAGTTAGAGTAGGGGGAGGATGGGGAGGGACGGGGGGAGGAATGCCTGGGATGCATTTTTTCCCCCCAAATGAAAAGCAGGTGACTGTTCATTGTAAGACCATTTGGTTTAGTGGGAAGTGGAGAGCGGAAGAAAAGGGAGGAAGGAAAGGTTGAAGGAAAAAAAAGAAAGCCCTCTCTTCTTTCTGGTATTTAGCTGTGCATTGTTGCCCCATGATGCACTTGTCCTGTAGTAGACGACGGCTCACAATTAGGGGGATTCCCACATGCTTTCTTCTTTTGAATGTATTGAAACATGTCGTTCAGGATAGGTTGGCTTAAAACTTAATTGGGAGCAGACTCGTTCTTCAGATGAGTCTTTTTTCTTTTTTTTTAATCTGCTCTCCATTTGTCCTGATCGAGAAGTCACTGCATGAATGATGGGATGGTTAATCTGGGAACATTTGGAGCCAAGTTTAGGTCAGATTACAAATTACATGTTAATTTAAAGCAATAAGTAACATAATTGACTGGATTTCCTGAAAAATGGCATTTAATCTGGATACTTTTAGACTATTTTAAAACCAAACATTAATAAAAAATTGCACCTTTTTGACTTGCACAAGTTGCACTGCACCCAGGATGACTTTGTTTTGCACATTTTTTACTTTGAAATGACGGTGATTTGGGCAGAAATTAAGGGATAACTTGGAGGATTTGCTGCTGCTTAATCCCCCCCATCTTGACTCAACATAAATTTTCTTTTCTCCTTTTTGTTATCTGATTACGTAGTCCCGATTACATGTAATCTGTTACTGCCCCACCCTGTTTGGAGCTTGAAGTATTTTTCTATCTGAAGTTGAATAATCGTCATAACAAATTAAGGCTGATTCAGACGAATCTGAAGCGGAGAATAAAACGGATACAAACAGTGTTTAGACTTGCAGATGGCTAATTAGTGTCACATGCGATGGAGTCAGAGGGGGCCGACAGAAATATGGGGATCAGCAGAAAATTGTAGAGTAGGCGTTTGTGTTTGTCGAAGAAACAAAAAAACCTCCGCTGAATCCTTCTTTTGTAGTTGCAGCTTGTGTGTTTCTCACACTCATAACATCGTTGGGCGATGAATAACTCAGTTCCTTTTATTGTTTCACAAATCATAGGTTTTTATTTCACATGCCTCGCTCTCTCTCATGGGTGGTGAGGTAAAAGAAAAAAAAATTCAGGTCTGAGTTTGTACCTGTGGGGTGTTTTTACTGTGTGTTGCTGCTTTTTTAGTTGTATAGGATCTAAATTTACTGCAGTTTTCATTGTATTTTGACATCTAGTTTGTCATGTGACGTATGTCTTCAGTCTCCCAGCTGCTCCTCCTGTCTGCTTGTGTGGTGTCTAATAAGTCAAAGGTGGCATGAAAACCATCTTCGCACATGATGTTAAGTTTCTTCTTGCACAATTTAATGTGACGTACATCGTAAATGTTTTTATACAAACTGAACATCTGTTTACCTCCTGAAACGTTGAATTCACCTCCAAACTCAGAGATCAAGTCGCTTTTTCATCCCTGAACTAGTTACTACAGTTTTCAGTTAGATTTTTCATACTGTTGGGAGTATTTAGCATTATTTCAGAAAAGGCTGCAGTGTTTTTGATTTGGATAATCACTTCATCGTGTTGTAAACTGTTAGTCGTCACTCAAACACTCAGCCCAGCATTCAGATCCCTTCTTTGTAGAAACCTGCATCGTGGAATTTCAGAGATGGTTGGTGATGACAGATGTAGGAAAAAATCCTTGTCTCTGATTGGTTATTCCTGCTATAGTGACTTGAAAGATCTTCTTGAAGGTTTGCTGTAAACATCTCTGTAATCTGGACTAAATTGCTGAATATTTTTTCTCTTCCAACAGAACTTTTTCATTCTTGAATCGGCTCTTTAGAGAGTTGAATTCCCAGGTAACTTATAAAGGCTGAGCAGACCAGATGAATGAACGGGGTGAACTATAAATATAATTTTGTTTTGCGTTGTAAGATCTAAACAGCTCAAAAAGACAAAAAATTCGTCTGTGCAAGCTGGAATATTTCATTAAATTCAAAGCAGCAGTGAGCGTTTTGCCTTAATGGTTTAAATCGAAACAAGTCTTTCTTCCGCTGCATCCAATTTTCTGGAAGCTGTGTGTGTGTGTGTGTGAGTGTGTGTTCGTGTGTGCGTGCTTGTTTTGACAAAGCTGCTCCTGTAACTGGATCAAGCATCATCAAACGAAGAGCTGTGATCGCACACAGATCACAACAAGGATTTCATTTATTCTCTTTTAGTTTAAAGTGACAGCCTCCGCATTTTTCCCATGAACCTTCAGTGGAAACTTTCAGAGAAACTGCTCAGGTTCTCTGTAGTCACATGACCACACAAAGGAGGAGAGGCAGAGGGGGGGTTTGAGGAAAAAGGTGGATGAACAGGAGAAGTGGAGGATGAGTTGGATTTAAGGTTTGAGTTTTGGAAAAGTTTTGACGATCAAAGGACACGATGTGGAGGAAGGAGGTCAGGCAGAGCGGAAGAGGGGAAGTAAAGAAAGGTCAAAGGTCAGTTGATCTTGCTGGCTTCCATGTGAGAAAATAACACACAAGGTTTGACAAACAGGAGAGCAGACAAGAGTTTAGAAGACCCTCACAGATCTTTTGCAAAGATGGGAAACTCAAAATGAGTTTTTATTGACTTCCACACTCATTGAGCCAGAGAGTGTCACACAAATAAGCACACACACACACACACTTGCACACACACACTCGGTCACAGATGGAGACATGTGGTGGCCACTTCGGTGCGTCTTGTTAAGATGTCCATCCATGCATATGGTGTCCCATATGAGAGACGGCAGCGCGCTCACCGGCTGATTAACCCAGTTGACTGGAAAAGTCTCGTTTGGTCTTCTGGCTCCATCAGGATGAACAATAGCCTCTGATTGGCTGAGGGGGGGCGATGATGATGATGATTTGCTGCTTTGTTTGTATGTGTGTGTATGCTTTTCATTGACTTCAGACTTTGGCAGATCTCTGTGACACAGACAGCGAGGTCTGACTCGTCTCGTATGTTGTTTGTCGCTTGTCTGTTTGGCTTTTTTCTCGTCTTTCTTGTTGGTTTCCTGTCTGTCGTTTGTCTCTTTCTGACTCACACTGCAGCTGAAAGTGTCCCAGTTTGGACTTTTTTCAACATGTAACCTATTAAAGACATCTTATGTTTTCATAACTTAAGCATCAAGAATACACATTTTTAATTACCGCTGATCATTATCACATTTAATTTTGGGTGTTATGATGCTTTCTGAGGCCATTTTTAAAGGTGCCTCGTTGAGTTTTCTTTGTTGTGTTTGAATTGTGTGTATTCTTGAGGTTTAACAGTTGTGTTGTTAAGTGCGTTTCATTTCTTGTCCAGTTGAAACGTTGTTGATCGTGTTATTTCTCAGCTTTGTCACAGAATCATGGACAGTGTTTGTTAAAATGGTAAATTAAATGTTCTTAAAAGTATGTAAGGTAAGAAACTTTGGCCAGTAAAACACTTCACCTGTTTTTTAAGACATTTTTTGGCCAAATCACATGAAAAAAAACAAACAATAAGGAATACAGAGGAGCTTTATCTTAAGGAATAAGTAAGAAAAAACAGCTTTGCAAAAACCTGGAATTAAAGCTCAGTTTTTTGAATGTAATTTATGTTCATGCATTTGATTTAAATGTACCATAAACTTTCTCTCCTTAAAAGACTTCAAACATGATCACTTTTAAAGCCTTCTGTTTTCTTTTAGTTGAATATTTTTTGTGCATCTTTTGATAAATAATTTCCTCTGTACATAGTAAAGATCAAAACTAAACAGACTAAACTCAGTAAAAATTTAAATACTTACCTAAATTACTAATATTGTTTGGAGTAATTTGAGTAAGAAGAAACCAATGACATGTCTCTTCCTCTGGTCTCAAGCATGAGTTTCTGCACATCCTTAAACTCCAAGACGAAACATGCAGACTGCAGTTAAGCCTTCAGCATGAAGATGTCAGACATTAGCGGCCCTACATGTGGTTTCCAGTCTTTAAAGAGCCGTGGGAGTTAAAGCGGCCGTGTGCACGCTTGGTGTGGGTGAGCATGTGCGCCGAACACATGCAAACACGACTCCATGTGTGTTACATGAGCTAATGCATTAAGTGCTGAAAGTGAATGCCAGTGAAATCAGAGGTGAAATCAGTGTCTCTGCATGAGTCACACGTTCAAAGCAGTTGAGGTAATAGTTATGAGCCTGAATTTGAGGAGAAAAACAGCCTCTTGGTTACTTTATTCAGCTGGAATGTCTGTCGCTGAGCGAAGTCTGGAAGGGTTTATCTCCATACTATAACATTACCCAGCACATGTCGGAGGAGCTGCGTCTCAACACTTCCATTCTGAAAACACTAGATGTTCATTTTGAGATAAACTCTGCAGTCAGAAAATTGTGACAAAAACCAGATTTCCAGATGTGTTTAAACATCAGATTACTTGAATAATAATCATCATGACCATGCGTTTCATTTTTTCCACAGCATGGGTCACCAGTGGTATTTAACTCTGCACCGAACGCCGTGTTTCTGGAACATTATGATGGCCACGGGCTTTTTAATGGCACATTAACTGACTGGGTTTATTTACATGACAGAAATATCATCTGTATTTATTTCTTCAGTGTGTGTGGGGGGGTTTATTCTTAATGATCCGTTCATATATTGATTATATCGGTAGGAAATCAAACACTTGATGTCTGCATGTGTCTCAGATTTCTTTTCCTTCCTTTTTACTCTGACAGATTGTCCTGAAAGCCAAGTTACACCTAAAGAAACTAAAATACATGTTATCAGATTTACTTGCCACTAATATAAACATTGAATTACATTAATTGATAAAGAAATAGATAGAATCTGATTGTATTTTCTGTGAATTAGATGTATTTAAAGGACTAGTTCAAAAGGAAAAAGGAGAGAGAGAATGAGACAACAGTGGTCGTAGGATGGAGTCAAACCAGCCACTTTGTGTTAATATGCCATTAAACTGCTGAAGTTCACCAGAATATTAGATATTTAGGCTCATACACAGCTGTACGTTTCCCAGTTCATACTGCTTCTGTGATTTCACCCACAAAACTTTTCAGCTTGAAGAGCCTTTCAGCTTTTTTTGACTCATTGTGTTATTTATTCCAGACCCTTTTTTCTGCACAATTGAATCTTGTTTTAATGTTTCAGAAAGCAGTTTTAAGTGAAAAAAGCTTTGAATTAAAACACTATCTGTTAAGAACCACACAACAAAGAACAATGTACAAAGTAAGTTACTGTTGAACTTTGTGGAGCATTTAGCAGCTCATGGGTCAGATATTTCTCTCAGGAGTCGGAGGAGACCAAAGCAGAGTTGAAACAAGAGTAAATATTAGACTTTGATTCATTTTTAAGTTAGAAAAACGTCTCTTAACACATGATACACTCACTCAGTGTGTGCTGTGATGTCAACGACTTTCACTGTATCGACTTAATTGGTTGGTAATTTGTGCATGTTGTGTTTTAATCTCGTTCTGCTGCCTGTAAGAAGCTAAAAAAACCAAATAAGAACAACGTTTAAGATGTGAGTGGGATGGCTGAGGCTAAATAAGCAGGAGTTTTTGTCAAAACCCTGAGTGTCAAAAGTCAGGTGTTTGAGGTCGGAGCTGAATCTCAGGTAGGGTGACTCTCCTTCCCATCAGGGAATTATTTTTTAAGTTAAAAAATGCTCCTGATATCGAGCAGAAACTCTGCAGCTGGCAGTAGATGTGCTGAACTCAAACACACACCCCTGTGGGGATAAAAAAACATGTACAACAACCTTTCTTTAAACAAATGATCCAGAAAAATGATTTGTTGTTGGAGGGAAAGAAGATGCTGTTTTAAGGATCTTTCTTTCCGTCAGTAGGAAAAAGGAAAAGGAGTGTGTGATGTGTGCATGTGTTTCCCTCTGTGGATGTTTGTGTGTGCATTCATTGGTGTAAAAGTGTGCTTGTGTGTGCGTGTGTGTGTGTGTGTGTGTGTGTGGGTTTGCACATTTTCATGCACTGCTTTGCCCGTGTGTGCTAATGAGTGTGAGGCAGGAGATTATGCGTGCGTCTCTAAGGGAACCAGAGTCTGTTCCCAGGAGCTGCAGTGCCTGAGCTGAGGGGGGTCTGTGTGCACCCTGACCCCAGCTTTCGGGGGTCCCGGTTGCCTGTCTGAAACCATTTCCTTCCTTTGTGGCCCATTTGAGAGCCCGAAGTGTGACGCGAATGCGAAGGACCCGGGCCTTTTTGCACGGTGCTGCAACACGTTGAAACAGAAAGTAATCAGTGAGGGCCACGTCTCCGCACGCAGCGGCAGGGCTGCCTTTAACTCTTTAATTCTGCTTTCCCCACCCCCACACCTCTCCCTGTCACCCATATCTCCGCAAGCGACTCCCTGTGTTCTCCAGCCAACCCCCCCCACCCGTCAAAACAACAAACAAACTCTGAGCGCCGGGTGCATTGCTAATGATGGGAAACAATTAAGGGCTCACAAAGGGGAGCATCCTGCTATATCGCTCTGCGCTGTATTTGCGAAGTATTTCGGGGTTAAATGGCTGCAAGCTTGGATTTCTGGTGGGGGCAAAGGGACTAAAATGGACAGGTCTGCTGAAGAGATCGCTTTTGTTTGGCTTTGTAAAGAAGGATGTGTTGGACTACCGACCGCTCGAGTGATATTGGGAATTAAACCCTTAAAAGTGAAGGAATTTCAATTTGAGCACCCCCTCGAACCTCGTTTCACCCATTCTACCTTCAGAAACGGGAGAATGACAAATGTGTAAACACCACAAGTGGAATACTAGTGGATGACTGAACCCCCCCCCACCACCCCTCAACTCCAGTGTCAGTTGTACTGGATAAGCTCTGCAGTTTGAATGGGGGGAGGCTGGGAGAGTGTGAGAAGGCTCAAGAGCGGTCAAAGAGGCCGCTGAATAGACTGTTAGATTGAGACATTCTGCCTGTTTAACACAGAAGTGTATAGGTGTGTGTGTGTGTGTGTGTGTGTGTGTGTGTGTGTGTGTGTGTGTGTGGGAGAGTGTAAGCTTTTTTACAGATATAAATGTGAGCTTAAAGTGCTGGATCCAAACATTCGTGAATACACAAGTCTGAGCCAAGTGATATTTAGTGCTTTTGCAGATTTTGGTTTCAGGAAAAAATGGTATTTTAATTAATTTATGGCTATTTTGAAAGCAAAGAACCTTCATTAGTGTCATTAATTAGATTCTGCTGTTGAAAGTGTGGTGAAAGGAAGTTTTATGATTTCTGACGGTGCACAAACAAAAACTTGCAACATGTTTATAGACCTTTTAAATTGTCTCAGTTGCTGTTTGAAAAGGGTTTTTATGGATATTTATAATTTTGTCCATGTGCTGGTTTAAGTGAATATTGCAGATACAGGAGGAGAGTCAGTGTCTGTGATGGAGTGTGTGATGCTTTCAGTTCCCCTCAGATTAATATGATGTCGTTATTTACTCTTTGCCAAAAAAAGAATTAAAAAATCTTTTTTAAACACAGTTTGCCTTTTGCTGCTTTATGCTTTTTGTTTATCTAAAAGCATTTGGCTCAGACATGCTTAGTTGGAAGGGACATTTGAAAGTGACTTGGACAGGCCAGGAAGGATTAATCCTCCGATGAAAAGGTGCTTGGCTGCATATTTGAACATGAAGTGGACATAAAAATGTCAATAGATAAATAAATAATTGGTTCCTGCCTCTGTGAAGAGTCGGATGCTGCAAAACAGTTTTGCTGAAACCGGCAACAGAATGAATTTATTTAATTTGAATAAGTGCTTTGACACTTTTTACAACTTAAACAGTTTTGGAAAAATTAACAGTTACGAAGTTGCTTGGGGTGATGGGGGTGTGGTGGGGGTGGGGGGGCTGAAATGCATCTGCAGTGGAAAAACATTGCTTGTTGCCGTGGCAACATGGGCTGATTAGTGTGTTACACCCCACGTTGCAGAAGTAATTTGATTTGGAATCTGGAAAATGTGTTTCATAAACCATTAGACACAAAAAAAAAACAAGTCCAGAGAAGCACGATGTTTGTCACTTATCTCTTAATTTTTATTTACAAAAATGAACATTTTTCCCTACAAAGTGAAATAAAGTTATTTCCCAACTATCTATGTGGTATTTACATCCATCGCAGATTACTTCAGAGCAGACTTAAACTTCCTGTGAATATAATGACTGTTTAGGACGATGTGGTTTGAAGTGAAGATGGTTTTCCTTCAACACTCGCCTGCTCCTGCATCATATTTATTCTGCTGACAGTGTTGACAAGAGTTTTCTGTTGTCTGGTGTCAAAAAAAATTAAAAAAAAGTTCCCATTAAAACACAGAAAAACAGGCTGACAGACAGAAACACACTCACACTCATCCAGAGTGCCATTAAACCCTCTTATCACCCTTCACAATCCCCTAAAATCCATCGCAGCCCAGCAGGTGCCCGCCGGAGCTCTGGCATGGCGGCCTCTTGGGTGACACCCGTGCGTGGATGCCAGGCAGAGACCGCCAGCCCGCCCAGAAAAAGCCCCCTTGCCAACATGGCGTGGCCTGCAGAGCCGTGGTCATTATTTCAGCCTAACTAGATTAAGCTAATCACGTTATGTGGCGGTAAGGCGTAGCGGGGAGGTGGAATGAAGGGTTGGCGGTCCTGTTATTGCCATGTGGCTCTGAAATACAAACAGCGAACTTTCACAGAGAGCTCGATAAACATCAGAGGTTTGATGAGACTGAGATAGAGCTCAGGAATTGTGGGAAACTGTACTGAGTACATTATTTTAAGCATCCAAGTGCAGAATCACAGTGCCAGGTAAAATTTTTCTGCTGCCTTTGAATATAATGATTTATTTGTTGCACACCATCTTCATGCCAAATGTCCATTAATTAAGGCGGACGTGTCATCGAGGGCTGCATTGAGGTTGTTTTTTGTCTTTTTTAGCTTTTTAAATTTTTTTCCAGTGGTTTATGACCACAACAAAAGGGATTCTCATCATTGTGTGTAATGATTATCAGCAAATGTTAGCATGCAAACTCCCTAAACTAAGATGGTGAACAGCGAGCATTTTATTACTCCAACATTTTTAAGTGTTGCCATGTCAGCCTTTTAATTTTGAGCATGTTAGCATGCCAATATTAACGGGTAACAAAAGTAGAGATTAAGGGTTTCTTCAACAAATTTAGTAACCCAAGAATATTTTTATTCTTTGTTCAGGGTCAAACCTTTTAATTTATTCAATCTAAAAGACATTTATTGTGAAAATCGGGCAGCTAAATTTAGAATATGTACCTTTTTTACATTAA
This sequence comes from Acanthurus lineatus, assembly GCA_029814665.1. Taxonomy (NCBI): domain Eukaryota; kingdom Metazoa; phylum Chordata; class Actinopteri; order Acanthuriformes; family Acanthuridae; genus Acanthurus; species Acanthurus lineatus. The sequence goes on along the minus strand of JAPZDV010000005.1, from coordinate 20,666,860 downwards.
ACAATTCTGTCTTTTTGTAAGTAGCTGCTTTGTGTCCTTACGTTTTCCCATTTTTCCAACAATGTTAAAACTTTAAGAATTATGACATTTTATTTATAGTAAGTGTGTTTAATTTTATCTTTTGTCACTAACTTCAGAGTAACACCAGTCAGAGTGAGAAAAGAAATCTGCAAATGTGACTAAATGTAACGTGAATCAAACGTTAATCCATTATCTCGTCTGTGAATGTCTCTGCCTGAGTCTGCCGCACAGATTTTCATCTGCAATGGAGGTTTTTTTTACAATGAAATAAACAAATCTCATGATCCCACATTATTTCACAAACAACCTACGTCTTTTGTTTTCATTGTTTTGATTGAAAGGCCTCTCAAAGCAAAAAATTACACAGTGTGCGTTTCAAGTGGATCCCCAAAGTAGTTAAAGGGGAATTCCACTGTTTTCTCACATCAGTTTGCTTGGAGTGTTTGGTTCTTTTCAGCCTGCGGATAAAAACTGTTTGGTGCCTTCAGGGAAACACAAAGGAATATACCAGTCAGAGGAGGTCTAATGAAAGACCCCTGACTCTCAGAATGGGAAATCTGATCCAGTGTTTTCGGAGCTTGATCGTTAGTATGGACGTCTTTGCCTCTGCGTACGTTTGACTGTGTTTTTAAAAGAATCGGTCTCTTTAGCACGTGGAAATGCAATAAACTCACGTTTCTATCATGTTGCTTATTAGTGTTTACTGTGTCACATGTAGCATCTTTGACAGGCTGTTGCAGGGCCTCACCAGGCAGCTACTCTGGCTGCCTCTGCTTTAGTGTTTTCTGCTTGAACACAGTTGCTGAGCTTTAAAAACTCTCCTGCTTTTCTCCTTATGCAACTCTAGAGTGTCTTTTGTTGGATGCCACCTGCCGAATAAACACAGTTGTCTTTAAAACTCAACTCTCCTCTATAATGCTAAGTTACGAGCTCAAGCTAACATCCATGAGTTCTTAGAAATGATAAAACTCCTGCAGCTGTTTTCACCGGCTGAGTAAAATTCCCCATGACTGGTAAGCTTTATTGTTCTAAATATACAGAATAATGAGACTTAGATATCGTAAAATATGATGTGTAATGAGTCCACATCTTCCACATCTGCAGTTGCCTGGAAATGAGACATCAGGGGAAACAGACGGGATGGGGGGGGGGGGGGATTTCCTTCTCTTCTGCTAACTCAGTTCCTTCTGCTAATAACAGGCGAGTCAGTGAATTGACGAGTGAGGAGACTCCTGCAGATACTCGGTCTGGTTTATCACTCAAGTGTCGGGTCTGCACTTTGATTGCACACCCTGTGCTGCTTTTCCAACACGTTGCCTTTCAGTAATGACGACAAGGAAGAAAAAAGGGGGTTATTAGTGGTTATGAGGATACAGTGCTGGGAATTCTTTGCCATGCTTTGGGATCCTCTGGTCTCCCCATAAGAACATTCCAGTGAGAAGTCCCCCAGTATGCCAACCACATGGCCACCGTTAGCCCTGTCCAGCACAAACACACACATTTAATGGAAATCTGCTGTCTGGACGCTAAACTGGCACTTCCTGCTTTAAAAACACATGCACTTTTCCTCTTTAATCCCTGTATAGAACATATAGATTCAGGGCGTCTTGGTGCATTAAAAACCATTGTGTATGTATTAGAAAGATCTTTAAAGTTGCTTTCTTCTTCTCTGATGTTCGGTTATCTGTTTATTGGACTTTTTTTTCACTGTCGCAGTAAAACAACAAACAAATATTTTCAAATGAACAATAAATTTTCTCCTCCGTTCTTTGTCTCTCCCTTTCTTAAAGCCATTCTGCTCGATCTGATGCCATATAAAACGGTTGTGGCCAAGTGCTTTTACAGCATAATAACCAAATATAAAATATTGTAAAGTTGTTTGGTTTAATTTATTGGATCAATGTTTGCATTTGGCAGAACCTCAAAGTAAAAAAAATGGGGACCAGCTGAGCAAATACACCCAAGAAATGATGTCACATTCACTCGGGGTCGGTCATTAGGGGGCAAAATGGAAACACGATGCAGGTTTCTGGTAAAGACGCCACAGGAAGCCATCAAACTTCCAAAGCTTGACTTTTCTGTTTGTCCTCCAGCACTGCAGAATGCCAAGTTTACAAAGCCGGCAGGAAAAGGCCAGGAGGGGGGAGATGGTATACAGTAGAGGAAGAGCAGCAGGCTGCAGACAGACTCAGACGGATGTTTAACTGTGTGAGGAGCTCTGTCAGGGAGGGTTTTTTCTTCCAAAGAGTTGCATAAGACACCTGCGAGGAGGGAAATGTGATGATGGGAGAAGTGTTGGGAGGAAGAGAGTGAAAGAAAGAAGGAAAACAGCAGAGGTTAGGTTGACTTCTGCTTTCTAAAAATGAGAAAGTAGAAAAGATCCAGTGTTTCCTAAAGAATGACTGTGTAAAATGTAGTGGGGGGGTTGAGTTCGGGGTGGATGGGCTCACACCACCTGGACTCATTGAAGTCCCTGCAGGTCACTTCATTTTAACACTAACATTCCTCCTTTTTGTTTCTTTCTTCTGCTGTTGTTTTCCCGTCTGCAGCCAGAGGAGTTGGAGGCTCTTCATTCCCACACGTTCCGGGTGAAGACTTTCAAGAAGGCCAAACACTGCAGCGTGTGCAAACAGACCATCATCCAAGACGGACTCATCTGTCGAGGTCAGTCACGATTTCTCCGCCTGTTTCCTGTTGTTTCTGTCGCGGTGACATCACTGCAGGTGCAACACGATGGAGGCTTTTGACCTGAGGGGGCAGCAGAGTGCAGCGTTTCACCCTCACGTCAAGCTGCTCATTCAGATCAGAATCTGTAAATCTATTGTTTGACAGTTTGTCCCGGAGGCTCCCGGCCTTTTAATGGTGTTCAAAGCCAGTCAACCTGAAAGAATTTCATTACTGTGAGCGACGAAATCTCACTGACAGGTGCATGGGATCAAAAAGTCTCAGACGAAACAAAAGAGTCCTGCACAGACCTGATGCTAACTTTTGACTGTTGTTAATCGTCTTTAAACTGCATTGATGGGGCTGAATAATGAAAATACTGACAGTTTGAAGTGTTATGTTGTTTCATCACAGTTATTTACAGGATGGTAATGTTAACTTAGCCTCACAAAGACTTGACTGTCAGAAGCTTTAGTGAAAAGTCGCTGTTTTAGCTTTAAATATGCCTTTTTAGTTTTCTGTCTCTGTGTGACCGAAGGAAAGCTGCAACACTTTGACATCAACCTTTTGGCTGAATCACAGGCAGCTGGCTATTGTTTTATAGCTGGAAGCCTGTTAGATTTAAGATCTTATCACATCCTTCCTATTCTGTTAAGAGGCTATTTTCAGGGGCCGATGCTCATATAAGGTCCGAACTCACGTCTCTCGGATCGAGATTCAAACTGTACTCTGCTATGAGTCATTGCTTAAAGAGATTCTTTGCTGATTTTTAACCATCTTTGTATTAATACCATGTTGGAAGTTTGTACAAAAAAAACCCTTTTCCTTCATTGTTGCTGCACCCAGAGCCCCCCGTCATCTGGAGAGCTTTTACTGGCCTTATTTAGAGGGACGACCCACTAAATTCAGATGAAACTGTAAAGCAAACCGTGCTGATCAAATATGCACAAAGACTGTTTAAATGTTTGCAATGTTTTCAGGATATATTCACCATAATAAGTGTAGTGTAACATGAGATCATTTGATACCAGCTGGAAGCCGTCGTGTCTCAAAACGGACAAGTAAAAACAACCAAGGCCCAACTCGCAGTATATCACCTGCCGAAGTGGATGTGTTTATTCGTGTGGTGCTGTGCCCTCAGTGTTGTGCATTTTCTACAGCAGGAACAAACGAAGACCTTTTTCTTTGTCTTTGTCTGGTCAAGCAGCACCATTTTCAAAAGTATTAGCATCTTTTCTATTGCAGAGTCAATCCTGTTTTACAAGGAGACCCTCTTTTCTGTGGTGGAATCATAATACAAATGGCATTAAGCACTGACATTTAACAAACCCAGAGTGAAGAGACGAGATCTGTCGCAACACCCATCAGTGGTCTCAGTGAGGGATCATCTGAGGTTACTGTGGGTCGTCTCGGTGTCAGGGTTTAGTCAGGCCAGTGACAGAGGAGAGCAGAGGAAGCCTCAGAAGGGCAAAGGTCACCTGCTTCTCTGTTTCCTCAGTGTTTACTAAAGAGGCGGTGTGACTGACTGATGATGATGAGTGATTTTCATGGAGTGATCGGTAAAATCATCTGGATCAGAATGGATGGGAACATGTTTTTCTATTTGCAAACATATTTTGATGTTGTTGCTGCTTTAGTTATTGGTGCTGTACTAATAAAAACCATCTGGTTCTTCTTTTTAAGCAAACACAACTTCGTTAGGCGCCAAATCAGGCTGTATTACATGCCTCCATTGTTTTTTTGATGCAGATCCCAGTTGGGTAAGACTGAAGTCAAATGTGAAACAACAAACAATTGCAGGAAATTTCTGAGATTCAGGTACAGATTTTTAATGTGGTCACGGGTTTCTTGACAGTCTTGAGTCAGTAAACCCTCCTCATCAGGTGCTTGAGGAACACATGACCCCGGTCTGCTCGGCACATCATGTTGTAGTGGAAACGTCTGCGTTCGGATAGATAACGTCAACTGAAACACGCGGAAATGACTGGATGTTTGATTTGGCACATGAGGTTGGAATATTCAGTTTAGCAGCTTTCTGAATCTGACAGAAGCTGGTTGATGTTTGAAGGGCACAGCTGAGAAAAACAAGAATGTTCGTTTGTGCACGTTTGTGTCTTTTTGGACCCCAAAGGCTGTTTGACACCGTGACATTTTGCTCTTGTGCTGCATTCTTTGCAAGTTTGTGGTCAGTTTGACACAGTGATGAAAGCTGTGAAGCTTGGGTCCATCTGCTCTCACAATGCAGTAAATGTACTTTAGGAACATATCCAGGGTCAGTCCTTTGCAGGAACGTCCTGCTTCACAATAGTCGTGTTTTTATGCATATTTTTAAGTATCATATAGAACAATTGATGCAAAAGGCAAAATTCTAAGAAGCACAGGAAACGTTTTTACGCCTGCATGAGATGTTTTTTTTTTTGCCTTATTCAAAAGAGATAATGCAACTTATTGGAGATGGAAACATCTTTTCTGAATAAGTTCTGATGTAATGGACATTTAACTAAAATGGCTGATCAGCTGTTTCCACCCCGACAGAAGAAGGCAGAAGAAAAAACTTTGGTTCTTTGTCTTTGTGGTTTATTGGCAGTTTATTGGCAAACAACAGGTTTTTTTCCTCCCATCTGGTTTGTAACCAGGTGATGTAGCCTATAATAATGTTTTTTTTATGAATTTCTGTTCTCATTAATCTGTTCTGGATAAATCATGTTCAGTTTGTGCAGAAACTGTCTTCAACCTTCTCATAAAATGGCACGAAACAACACCTGAGAGCATCATCTGTCTGAGCTGATTTATGAGGGAAATAAACCAACATGACGAGGTTTATACCTGGATTTGGTCATGTGTATGAGCAAATGGTGTGTGTTTGTCTGTGTGTGTGTGTTTGTGTGTGTGTGTGTGTGTGTGGGGTTGAGACAGATTTACAAGGTTAAAACAAACTGAACAGCAGACATCAACCACACTGTTTTCCTCTCAGTCTGTCTCTCTGTTTTATGATTCACCAAATGCATTTTTTGGTTAAAACTAAAAGCAACTAGCAAAAAAGAGGTCAAACGCTGGATACATGCAAATATGCAAGGTAGTGCTGAAGTTGAGTATTTGAGTACTTAAGTATTTTACACATTATGATCAGTTTACGGCCTATTGTGTAGCACGAAACAGCCAATGAAAACAGTTACATAATTGTCTTTCGTGGCTCTGGAGGAGCTTTGTTATGTCTGGAAAAACGACCCCGATGATGTCACCATGTTCATCTCAGCGTCTGGAGATTCGTGTTTATTCCAGAAAGGCTGTTTCACACACTTTGGACATGGAGGTTGAAAGGTGGGTGTTTACAGGGCAGGGATGGTCTAATGAATTATGCTATCAAGTTGCTAATTGCATCATGGGAAGTGTAGGTTGATCTTTGAAAGAAGAGAGTTGGATGAGGACATTGATGCCAGTCTCATCGCCTCCATGCAAAGTATGAATCTGACTGAGATCATTTGAAACAGCTTGCTGTGTTCACTAATTTACAGCATTATATCTTGTATTTGTAAGTTTTAAAAAGCCAAATATACCATTTTAAAAGAGTTTTTATAGAAATTAAAAAGGATAAAACATCCACACATTTGTTCTGACAGGCTGATTCCTTTTTTTTCAGTGTTTTGCCAAACTAAGCTAAGCTAACTAGCTACTTGCTTCAGGTTCCAATTAAATATACAGACATTAGAGATGTATATGAAAGTGAAAAGAGTTATTTAAGAAAATACCATCATGTTCAGGCATTTGTCTGCTGTAACAAAGAGAAAACTTAGGCTTTGCATCCAAAAAAAACTCCATAAGCTCATATATGAATGGAGCACTGTCATTACTATGACTGTTCACCATTAAAATAATGATCCATGCTTTATGGTTTTAAGCCCCGAGAGGTTTAGTTCTTCATAATGACGCCTTACAGGATCCAGCTGCTCGCTCGGTCGTGCAGGACTTCCCCTCCGCTCTTGTTTACTAACATTCTGCAGTCACATGGTCTCGTAACGACACGAGCTCCTGGACTTCCTCTCTCTCTTCGGCGGTTGCCAGGATACAAGGTGTTAGTTGCCTTTGACAATAGCATGTTGACGCAGGTCAGGACCGCAGTTTTCCAGTAAAATAAAAAAAACAAAAAAAAACGGTATTTCTGGAGAACTGGCCCCGAGGGCAGGAACTGGCTTTTTTATTCGCTCACTGCGGTGCAGTTCAGGTTAAATGGATGGTTTGTTTGCAGAGGCAGGTCACAAATAACTGCTGTTACTTAAAAAACAGAAATGGTTGGTGTTATTAAGTGCTTGATGTAGCTTATAAAGAAGCCTTATTTTTAGTTTATAAATGAGTTTGTCCACTTAAACTGAAGGAAAACCCCGAAAGCTGGGGCAGTGTTTGTCCTTTTCCTCACAGGTGCTGTATTTCTCTTTTGTTGAGGCATAAAAAAGCTGCCCTGAAAAAAAAAAAAAAATTCAAACCACCTGCAAACAAAAATCGGTTGGAGCTGCTTTCATGCAAAGGGTGTAGCTCCTGCGCTGCGTCCTTGTTTTGGAGGCGACCACACCGCCGTCCCTTAGAGATCCATTGTAAACACAGACCTTCAAAGACTAGCTAGGCACACACCACAGTGGCACTAGTGTGTGTGTGTACGTGTGTGTGTGTGTGTGTGTGTGTGTGTGTGTGTGTGTGTGTGTGTGTGTGTGTGTGTGTGTG
>JAPZDV010000005.1:20620797-20659359 GCA_029814665.1 Acanthurus lineatus | reverse complement strand
TGTGTGTGTGTGTGTGTGTGAGGCAGAGTGAAGGTTATCATAACTCTGTTCCTGACCACTGAGCTCATACAGCTGGTATGCAGCGAATCACACATGCAGGATGGGCTGCTTTGGTTTCATGCATTAACATCAGAGACGTCTGTTAAGTTTTGAAAACATCGTGTGGCTGCAGAATAAAAGAACAGTCATAAGCTCACCCCCCCCTTCTCGCTCAGACAAAGTGATTAGTGTAATAGGTGGAGCAGATGGATGAATATGATGATTGGTTTTTCTGTGGACGATGGGCACCGACTGTCTCCCGGTCTAATATCATTATCCTACTCTGTCAGACTGACCACACAATGACTTTCAGTAAGGCCTGACAAAGGACAGAGGTTCACTGAGCTCTGTCAGACTGAATGGAAGAAAACTTTGGTTTTTTGTATTAAGCTTCATGTTTTTACTGTCTGAGAAACTGCATGCAAACATCTGTGTCATTCATGTTCTCACAAAACCGCTTATTTTTCTTTTAAATTAAACCGTAATGTGACTAAATTGTGATTTATGAGGAAATTTACAACCACACCGACAGATCCAGAGCAGTACATGCAGTCAGAGAGCCACCTGTTGGATGAGAAGTGAAACTGCACCTGAACTGCAGTTGAACTTCTTCACTTTCAGGCTTGAGGCTCTTGAAATAAACTGGATCGATTGTTCAGCTCCACTTGTGTTTGTTCAGGCAGATTTTGGCGTCTCTTCTTCTTGACAAACCTTGCAGCTGTATTTTTACATGTTGGTATTAATTTCTGTTTGTTTATTGGTTGTTAAGCTCAGTTATATGAGCAAATAATCCACCAAACTAATAATTGTGCAACAATTATTCAATATAATAACGTTTTATCAAAAGCATTTATATTAAAAGCAATATGTAGATTTGTTGCACATTAACTTCGCTGTCATCCTGGTAATTTCTTTTCTAATTCACAATCTTTTTAATTTCTCTTAACAAACAACATAAGTATTTGTGTCTCAGTAATCCTGTTTACTCTGACTGGATGGATTTCTGCATCTTAAATATTAAATTGATTTTTAAGAAATACTTTTAACTCTTGCTGTGCAACAAAATGGATTTCTGAGGCTGTAATTCATGAAACATTATTCAGATTCTACAGTTCAACCAATAATAAGGGGATAAATAACATTTAGAGAACAAAAGATGAGAAATGGATGCTCAGACCTTTATCTCATACATGCAGTTTAATGTGTGATGCATTCTGTGTCCAGGCTGTAGTTTCTTTTACAGCCACCAGGAGGCAGCAGAGTTCTTTAATGCTGAAGACATACCTGCATCCATCTCTGCAAAAACATCTGCTGCTGATTCCAAGTGAAAATTTTCAGGACAAAATTCAAACCTGAAGTTTTGCACATTGTGTTGCCTCCATTTGTCAAGATTCTTGTCATATTTACTCGTCAATTTTCGTTTTTTTTTTAAATTCAGCTGCAGCTGGAATCAAAGGAAACAGCTGTTTCAACCAAACAGAGTCAGACTAATACTCACAGAGACCAAAAAAAACACACGCAAAAACGTAAACAAACAGAAGTCGTGTTTTGTCAGGTCGAAGCTAACAATGACACAGAGAACACGCAGTCGTTCCATGGGAAAACTTCACTCAGGATTTACGCTGCTCTTCTGCAATGTTTTTTGGGGGGGAATGTCCCGCGGTAGGAAAGCCTTTGCAGCTGGATGAAGGTGAGACACAAAAGCAACACTGGCTGGGATTAGCTGGGAAGATGTGTGGGCTAAGTGACGACATCCCTGCATGAGTCAAACGGTGGCAGTGTTGACTTAGTGTCAGTAATTAGTAACCTTAATACTGCGTGGAGCGCAGAGTACACAACAGAGTATTAGAGTGTGTGTAGGTGTGTGAAACAAAGGCTTTCAGCGAGACGTTTAGTCATGAAAGGTCATCAGCTGTTTACAGTCACTTTTGGGACGCAGCTAAGTGCTTCTAATACCTGATTCTGAGGATGTATTACATGTTTTTAAACCTCGTGTGGAACCAAACATGCTGCACCTTCAGTCTACAAAAGATTAAACTTCAACATCAGGGGAATGAGGAGTAGGTGAATAAGTGGGAGGAGGCGGTCAGGTGATGGGAATGGCGGGAAAAGGGGTTACTGTAGGGCAGGAGGGAGTGGCAGGGTTTGTCAATACATGGCAGAGAAAAAGAGCAGCAGCTTAATAAATGTTAAACATCAGGCTGAATTTGTGTCACAACTTTATTTTGTGTTTTGTGCTGAAACCTGACGTGTAACACTTTGAGTTTTATTAATTTGCATTAAAGCACGAACACCCTATTATCAGAGTCATAACTCATTACATAGCAGTCAAACACACACACACACTGCTGGAATCAACACTATTTACTCTCTGCAGTGATAACGTTATCTCTAATTTGCATACGAGATATGCTGAATCAGTTTAGTTTTTTATATAAAAAAGTCACTGCACAGTTTCAGATCTGCCTGATAATCATCACATTTAGTGTCTTTTTTTAAGGTTAAGTGTTCAGAGCAGCTAGTTGCTAATGCAGCATGACTTTCAATAATACTGATTTAAAGACCGCAACTGTTCCAAAACCCACTCATCCAAAAAAAAAAAAAAGGCCAGAGAAGACCTTCCCAGTGTCCCTGTGATTAGCTTGTGTTTGTTGCTTGGTTAGAATAAAAAAATAGCAGGGTCAGAACCAATCAGAGGCCAAGTTAGCATCTGTAGAAAGAAAAAAAGGCAGGAAATCAGAAAAACGAGCCACATGAACGATGGCACGACACCACAGATTCACCCGAAAACAAACAGAGCTTAAAGCTAACCCACTGTATCCATGGCAACATCAAGCCTATACTGTCCTTCCTGTTTACATCCCCTAAAGCATGATGGGAATTTTTTAGTAGAAAAAAAATTGAAATGAAAAGTAGAGCAACTTCAGTGACCAAAACCATCAATATTAGTTTATTTCTTTATAATCACAGGACACATCCGTGAAAAAACAGACTCTTCGTTCCGTCTGCAGCTGTTTCCTGTGTTTGGAAAAATCTGTGGACAAAAAAAATCCTAATGTTTTCAAAATGAGCCCTTGTTCCTTTAAATAAAAACTGTACAAGAACACACACAGCAACACTGACATGCAAAATGATTTCAGAGTAAGCCGGTTTAACCTGATGTGAATGATATTTGGCCTCTCTGTCTAACACACACAGTGACAAAGCCAGAGATTAAATCACTTAATTATATTATTATTGTTACATACAAGGATTAAATAGAAAGTAAACCCATGTAAGTCTGCCTGAGTAGCTTCCAACAAAAGAATTTATGTGAGGAGGAGGATTTTTGAAACAACACTGCATTAAAAAATCAGCTGCAGCTGTTGATTTAGGTCTTAAATACTGTTTTTCTATCATTAAAACCATCTGAAGCTCAAAACGTGTCTGTTTTTTAAAAAGTTTAAGTCATCACACATCACACAGGAGAACAAAAACTTAATCTGTGATCAGAGAGTTATGTGTGTGTACACAGGAGCCGTGTACTGTGACTGTCAGTTCACTGTACGTTCACGTGTCGACGCTCACGTGTGTGTGATGGTGCACGAGGGGGGGAGAGAAACCAAAAAGGAGACGGACGGAGAGGGCGAGAGCTGAGGGTGGAGGAAGAGGAAATTCTCCTGCCCTGCCCTCTGATTGTGTTCGGTGTTGTAAGGGGGTCCAGCCCAGCCCTGTGGGAGTTTACACTCATTCCAAGGGACCAGGGGAAGGAAATCACCCAGCCTCAGTCACACTCACCCCCACCTCTATCACTCCCCCACCTCCCTCCCTCTGATGGTGTAAGCATACCACAGACCCAGAGTCAGATAGCAACTGGTGTCCACACTCCTCATCATGGCCTCACTTCGAGCAGCTCCAATCCCCGCCGTCCTTTTATGAGCTCGATGACTGATCCGAGCAGCTGCTGCACCCTCACTCTTATTATTCATCTTTTCCACATAGATGTCTTTTCTCCGAACACATTTTCTCCTTTTTCTCTCCTCATCTTCTCATCCTTGCTCTGCCTCCCCTCCCTCCTCCCTCCCTCCTTCTTCCTCTCCTCCATCAGGAACATTTCTGCTCTGTTTATTCTCCAAAGTTCCAACTTCCTAACAAGGTAAAGCCTAATCCCGGTTCTCCGGGCTCAGCGTTTTCACACCCAATATGGAAGTCCTGCTCCTTCCCATGTGGCCCAGGAGCGTTGTTTACTGGGGACTCACGTGCTGGGAACGGCACCGGACATCGTCCTGGTGGACTCGCACATGGCTTTTCTGCTTATCAAGCAAACGGCCCAGTTTGGTTTAATTTCACGTCTTTGGGAGCGTTCCAGGTGACTTACGTCGAGTCTGTTATGTCAGAAAGAGTTCATGCAGGCAGCAGCGTGGTGTCGCTCCTGTTAACTGTGCAGACAAACTCATTAACGTGGTTGAAAATAGCAGAACTTTGCATGCGAAAAACTGCCTGACAACTCCAGATTTTTTCTTTACATTTTATCTCAGATGAAAATTTTTGTTGGTTTTTGCTATTTGGTGACATTTAAAGTAATTAAAGAAAGGAAGATGGACAGAAAATGAAAAACTAAGATGGAAAACAACAGTTGTCTTAATAGAAAGGTGGTTTGCTCCTCTGCAGGTTGAGAAAATGCTTTGGCGCCTTTTGGATAATAAATTAAAAAATGCTAACTTGATTTAAATGAATGTTGCTCCAGACTGAGTGTGATATGATGTGTTTCATTATTTCTGTTCTGGACTCTGACCGACTCTGTCATGCTGTGAAACCTGAATCCCGGTTGGATTTCACGGGGCCACCCACATTTAAAGGTCTCTAATTTAGAAGCAAACTGACTTTTAAGTGTCACCTCCTCAAGTGCAAACACAGTCCCACATGTGCTCAAACAGAAACTAACTGCACCGTAATTCAATTACACATCCGACTCTAAAAAGCTTCTCACTTTCCCTTTTTCAGTGCAGGTAAACTTCCTGTCTACCAGCAAAATAAGTCAGAAATAAATTCAGATTTTTATCAGTTCATTTACATTTAACTGTGACTATCTGTTTCTGTGTGTTTTTAAGTGATGGGATCAATATTTGAAGAGTTAAACATGAAACGAGTTAAACATCTGCAGGAAACATTTAATGCCCTGTGGCTGTTTGTTGACCTCGAGCTGCTCTGAACACTTAACCTTTGACCCCAAACCAGGCTGAAGGCTATTTTCAGGTTTTTAAGAGGTTACAGAGTTACAGAGAGGTTTATTGAAAATGTATTATCAATATTGAAAGAAATAAAGCATGAATTTAAAAAAATGTCTTTGAAAAACTCAATTTTGGGACAAAACATTTACACGTCAGAATAAATTGGGTGTAAACATGGTTCTTTCATGGATTTGTCAAATAAAACTTAAAGCTGTGAGCCTGTTTTCTGAGTTCTGATACAATTTTTGCACTCAAATGACAACATGTTGCACCAAGCAGTCAGTCATAAGTGACAAAACTCCGGTTTTTAACTCTATTTAAATATTAATTCAGACATCAGCCCAATAAAATCACAGAAGAAACTATTATAATATAAATTGTAAAGGTGAACTGAGATCGAAGGCAAAACAAGTGTTCATGCAAATTATACTTTCACATGAAATCTGCTTTGTTTTTGGTTCATTTTCCCCCAAACAGCCAATGAACTGACTGAACACGTGTCGGCAGTCGGTCGATGACACACCGTCTGTTTGCTCTGTATGTTTGTGAAGCAAAAGCCTCATAATAAGCACAAATTTATTCTTGAAGCTGAAAAGTTTTTTATCCTCCGGCAAATTCATCTCTAATTGCATCGACCCATTGACTTTGCACGTAATTGTGCTGCTTCTATATAATTCACCCCCAGTTCTGTCTGAACATGTAACGTATAGCTGAACGTTAAGTGGACGGATTTAAACACACAAGAACATTTTGTTTTTGGAGCAAAGAGCTGAAGAACTCGATCAAGGGACAAAACATTGGGGAGAACAAAGTTTTATACCTGAGAAAAGAAAGATTACAGGGAGTAAAAGGCTTCAAAAAAAGAACTTATGACTGATGACATAACACGGACAACGTCTCCGCTCTCACACAATGTGACGACTGGCCGACTCCCAAAATCATATCAATGACTTATCGGCTAATCACAACAGATATCACACTCGCTTTGAAAAAATGTGGCTGGAGACAGGAAGAATAACTCATTACATAAGGTGAGCGTGTTCCAGTAAAAGCATACAGTCTTCTCCTTTATTTGGAAAGCTTAGGCCTCTGCACGCTGGCCCGTGTTTTCATTCTCCGTCCTTCCAGGGGATCCGACAATTTATGAGCCGCTGGTCCAGGTGCTCTCCCCTGTTGACCCTTATTTGTAGACCCAGTGGGAGTCCGGAGAGGGGGCTCGGGGGGCATGAAGGGAAGCTGCTATTTGATTATGTGCTAGATTTTTATGAATTCTTTTCAACTCTGACTCCCATGTAACATGACCGGAGACTTTTTTTTAATTTCCTCTCTCTTAATGTCTCACATTACTGCTTGGATGTGAAAGGTCGGGTCACAGTGACAAACTCACCGACTCTGCAGTTTCCCTCAGTTTCACAGAGCTTTAAAGCATCTTTCAGCTCAGTGTTTTTGTTTAGTGAACACAACGTCACTGTTTTGGTTCAGTCTCACTGATTTCAGCACCATCGTGTCCAGCTGAAGTGAGCAGCTGTGAAAAAACTCTGATAAAACCACTGTCGAGCATCATAGCATAGCATTAATTAATGGTTGTTAGCAGCAATATCGGTTGATTGGTCAGTCCGGCATGAAATATCTCAACACATATCAGATTGATGTGATTTGGTTTGAATATTTAACACCTTTCCACTGACTTTTGTAAAAAAATCTGCAGTTAGAAAATCCCAAATTTCAAGATATGGCCAAATAATGTGCAGAACAGAGCACAGTGTCATCAGCCTCAGCTGTAGTTTAGTGCAATTAAGCAAATGTCAGCAGATGCTACAAGCTAAACTAAGCGTGCCCTCATGTGGCACACATTCAATAAACCAAAGGTGCTTTATTGTTTACATGCATAAAAGAAAAAGACGAAACATCTTGAATTATTCACTGGACTGAAAGTTGTTTAGTCTGCAGACTGATGTGCTCTGCTGTAACTGAAAGGCACGTCATGGTTTCTTTATTACGTTCAGTAGAGTTTTGTCTGTATTATCTCGACAAGCATCGCTCTCGAACATCTGTGCAGCTGTTTGCGAAGCTCTGTTCTTGGTGCGGTGAATAAAAAGTGTCGAAGCTCGTCATTCATCAGAGCAAAGTTCAGTAGAAAGACCCACTTGTTGTCATCGATTTTTACTATTATACGTCCAAGTTAAATACTCCACTGATCAGAAACTCTTAACGGTCACTTGTGAGATCTTTCAAAACACATTTGAATCTTTCAGAATAATGAATTGAGCCTTTGATAGAGAGCCGGTGTTCAAAGAGCACAGAGCTAACGTTGGTCAGCATTAGCCTGCTAACAGCAGATGATATTTGACTTTGACCGCAGAACAAACACTG
Organism: Acanthurus lineatus; assembly: GCA_029814665.1. Taxonomy (NCBI): domain Eukaryota; kingdom Metazoa; phylum Chordata; class Actinopteri; order Acanthuriformes; family Acanthuridae; genus Acanthurus; species Acanthurus lineatus. The sequence goes on along the minus strand of JAPZDV010000005.1, from coordinate 20,651,737 downwards.
TGGAATTTGAATGAACCTCTTGCTTTTTCATACCTCCTTGACAACTACTCAGTGTCATGATTCATGCTGGACCACAGTGTTTGGATTTCTCCACCATGTTTGGGAGATTTTTATGAACTGTGAAGTTAATTTCATTTTCTCTCTCTCTCTTTTTTTTTGGTTCTGTTCTCTCCAGTGTGCCGGATAGCTTGCCACAAGAAATGTGAAGTCAAGGTAAGAGTTGAAACCTTTTTGTTTTTATGTTGTTGTTTCTCTTTAAAATCACATCAAAAGACAAAAAAAAACTGAAGAAGAAGTCAAGTTTGAATCTGCAGAGTTTCTCATGGTTTCATGCATCATATGTGTAATTCTTTCCATGTGGAAAACACGCAGAATGCTCCCAAACAATCCAAACTTGGGAGCTTATCGGGAGGAAATATAATGCTTTAGGTGGAGTCAGCTACTTTTCTGTGTGTGTGTGTGTGTGTATGTGTGTGTGTGTGTGTGTATATACATACATATTGAGGTAGGTGGAGTTTGTGGAGTTTATGTTCTGCAAAAAAATCTTAAGAATGTCTAAACAAGTGCTCCTTGTACCAGAATGTGTTTATGTTGGATAAACTCTTGCGTCTTGGAGATTCGCCCCCGTGTCTAAAAATAAAAGACCTCTGGATGGAGCCACCGCTTGATTCATCTTGTTTTGGAAAGTCAGAGAGCACGTAGAAGAAAATTGGAGGGAAAACAGATGAAGCTGCAGAGAGAGAAGGCTCTGTTCTTTGTGTGTGTGTGTTTAAAAATACAACTGTGATGCGTTTAAAGGGGAATCTGCACACATAAACACATGAACACACACATATATACAGTACAGTTGCACACCTATGTGCAAACACGCCCTTCATCTGGAATCCATTATTGAAACGGGTGCTACTTGCCAGCTTTGCCCGATCCGTGTGTTACAGGAAATGCCAGGGGTGCAGGGCAGACAGGCCGGGCAGAGTGTGTGTATGTGTGTGTGCGTTCGGCGTGTGTGTGTGTGTGTGGGGGCCTCCGGTGGAAAGCTATCAAACAGGACGGCCAAAACCAAAAGCCACATTTTTAATTTGTCTTCCCATTGCAATATTGCAACTTTGCGCCAGCAGATTTCCCAGCTTCAGTTAATGAGTTTGCTGGGTCGACTAAATAAATAGGCACATAAATAAATAAACCTCACTCAGCTGTGATGGAATCTGAAATACAAAGTTTAAATTTCATTTATTTTGGAGTTGAGTTTTTGTTTATGAAACCTTTGCATCCACCCAGCAAAAAAACAGAGGATGAAAAGCTGTTTTCAGTTCTAATTTTAACAATTTAAAAGTGGCACCTTCTTCAAAACATTTTTCTTATTACTCTCAATATTACAGAGAAGACGCTATCAGAAACCAGATTATTTTATCTGACAAAGTTTGAGTCATGCAAAAAACATTTGTACAGACAGTTTCACTCCTAATGTGCCAGTAATTTGAGAGATTATGTAATCTGCCAATGTTATGCTCAGATTCTTTTTTAACACAAGAAGAAGCTCATCCAGAAGTCGTCGTTAATTTGTTTTCACCATTTAATCTGTAGGGATTTCTTTAGGAATCCTGTTTAAATCAAACTTATTGAGGATTAACACACAAAACAACCCAACGTAACATCTTTCTCCCCCCTTTTTTTTATAACAATCTACTCAGTCTGCAATGCTAGCCACATATTTTTTGATAACATTTGAATTTCAGGAAATCTGAGGTCAAGAGACATAAAAGGAGCCCTGAACTCGCTCCCAGTGTCTATATATACAAAACTGAAACTTTCCATCTCTAAAAAATCACAGCAGCATTTCCTTTTCTAAACATTTCAACTAAAAATGTCGTAGCTTTGGCAGGAAACAATTTGCTAAGAAGCCTGAGATGAAAAACAAGGGAGTGACCACGGCGGGGTCAAGCTCGATCCGTATCTGCAGCCGGTCAGGCCTGCAGGACTGTCGGGTACACTTCATGAGTGAGTCATTTATTTTGAAAAATCTGATAAGGCTCCTTTTTTTTAATATCCTGTCAGTCATAATACTGTATGATTTTACATGTTAGGAATCCAAACTCCTGATAATAACTCTTAGCTGGGTTGTTTATCTCACGTACACACTGCAGTTATAAATCCATCTCTGATTTATTGGCTCATATTTAACCTGGCGACTGCAAACAAATGGTCACACCTGTGCATGTGTGTGTGTTTGTGTGTGTGTGTCCCAGCTCACCCTCATGTGTGTTTGTTTACAACTGTCTGTGAAAAATACTTTTAATCTTGTCAGTAAGATTTCGCTCCTGGGTGACGACAGGAAGGAGCCACAGAGGCAGATTGTCAGATCGGCCCTCAACGTTTAGACGAGAGGGTTTTTCAAGGTCACTTTTCCCCAAATTCTTGCTGATTTGTGCTGAATACCCTCCCTGTCATCCCTCCCAGACTCTTTCACATGTCTTCTTCCTTCACTCAAACTTAACCTCTTTATAAAAAAAAAAAAAAACGCAGTGGCAGGATGTCTGGGACTTTCCCACTTCACTGCTGTGAGAGCATTAAGGAAAGTTAAAACCTCAGACTACTTAGGAGCTCTCAGTCTGCTCACGCTAATTTCAGGCATATAATTTAAGACATATAGAGCAAAAGAAGCTATAGTCGGAGCCTATAGCCTATAACCTGCGACCCACCACTCAGTAACACATATTTGCATTAAATGCTTTCTGTTTTGTAAAATTAAAACTATTTTCCTCCGTGCTGGAGAGCAATTCAGCAGATTTTTCCCCTTTAAGTCTGAGCATAAAGCATAAACATACTGTGCACAATAACATGCTTCCAGCTGTGGTCTGTGGTCTCGCTTGTTTATGGCAGAAACACTCACCCTTCACCCTCTGAACCTTTTTGCTTATTCATTGAGAATTCACTTCCTTTATTTACAGGTTTTTGGTCGAGTCCACACTTATTATGTAACGTTTTTTTTTTTTTTGTAGATTTATAAATGCCATTAAAAACAAAGCAGCAACAGTAAACATAACTTCGATGCTTTACTGCTAATTAAATTAGTTTGAGTCAGAGCAAGTTTATTAGCTTCAACACCAAAAATCAATAAAGTTGAGATTAAAGTCAAATAAAAATACTGCCTGTTAGAAATAAAAAATAAAATACAATGTGCAGCACAAAGCGAAGATATGGAAGCCTTAAGAGACGAGTGAGATTTAAAAAAATATAATTTTTAGTCAAGTTTTCTAAAGTTTTCTAAAGTTTTCACACCAAAGTAACTTGGTTGTGTTTAGGAAAGATGATTTAGGTCAAAATTAACCCGTACACAACGTCAAAAAAGATTTTTGCTCCAAGGAAACTTTGGTGTTTCCTTGTTGTACTTTATGCCCTTGTGGCAAAGACGTGTATTACAACAACAAATATTTAGAGAGATGATCATTACAAGAAAACAAACAAACGAAACGAAAGTTTTTATTGACGACAGAAAAGTAACTTTCTGGAAAAACATTTTTCAGCTGCTAAAACTTTTATTTCCAAGCTGCTTGGTAGATGATTTAAAAACAAGAAACTTCCAAAGATCGTCTGAAGACAAAACTGCTTGGATCAGACTAAGAAAATAAATCACCAGAATTTTTAATTTCCCTTTCCTCTCAGGTCGTCTGCACTAAACTTACCAATAATAAACATTAAATTAAGTGTTGTGTGGGTTAATAAAGCCTGTTTTTAAAACTAAACATTCATTAATTCTCAATATTTACCGTCACCAATGAGTTACCAATCTTTTTTTGAGTTAATTTTTTCATAATTTATTGTCACTCTTCTCACGCGGCAATACTGCATCAGCCAATTTATATTTCTGATAAGAGAAAAACCGGATATCAGCCCCTCAGACTCAAACGGGTCAAAGCTCTTAAAGTCAGGAATAAGTTTTGGCTCCGAGTACGACCGATTGGATTTCACTGATCCTTTGTCGCCTGTCAAGTGTGTGTTTTCAGAAGGAAACTACCATGTTTCACTGTTAATGAGGAAGGAGGTCTGAAAAAGCAAAGTGGAAAAAACACGAACACAATCTCACTCCAGTGCTTCTTCTTCGTTCTCGGCTCTAAAAAGATGAAGCTCTTGTTTTCGTTTTTTCCGACCTCCAGAAATTCTCAGAATGCTTTTTCTTTTTTTTTTAAAGTGTGGAGAAAACTCACGTGTTTCTTCATGCTGGCAGGCCTCCACTGTGTTTTTTTTAATGTTATTTCATATTTGTTATTTTTGACTCCTCAGTTCCTTTTCATTGAGCACAACATGTTTCAGTCAGAGAGCTTGTTGATGGATACGTCCTCATGTTACTCACCATGTCTGCCAAGTGAAAAGCAGCAAATCGCTCATTTGTGTCACTAAATGTGGTAACGGCCTCAATAACAACAGTTTCTGATCATAGGATTTTATGAGGAAGTAAATTTAGGGATTATTTTAAATGAAACTTTAAAAATTAAAGAGTTAAATCATAATTTTTGGCTCTCTAGTTGTGGATACACCTACACATTTGTGGTCCTAAAATTACCTTAAAATGTCTTGTTACCTTTCTAGATTAAACTTCACGTCTCTTTGTTGAAACAAGCAGCCATTCTTGCACGGCGTTCACGTCAGAGGCAACCGCTCCCTGACATTTCTAACATATCTGAGCGATCATTTGGAGATTTAAAGTCCTAACCGTGGCTGAAAATAAGACAGAACCATTTCTCTTTTATATCTTTCTGCCTCCATGTCTTTGACACATCCAAACATCTGTATCCACACATGTGAGGTGCGTTTTTGGGAGAGAACATCAGGTTTGCAGCTGGCCTTCCCGTCACCTATCGAACACAGCTTTGATTCATGACTTTGGACGGTTACAGTAGCTGTCTGGTCGAAATGAGTCAGGTAGAGTCGGTCTCTTAAAAGCAGCCAGCACATGTTCAGTTTGAGTTCTTGAACAAATAACCGGATCCCCACCGGTTTAGAGAGGTTTGATTTGTTGTTCAGCCTGACCTTTGGCCTCTCTGAAGGGCCGGGTCCAATTGTTTCTTTTAGTTTTATTGATTTGCTGACTGTGTTTGGATTATTTGATCATTTGTTCACTCCATAAGCCAAACTAGCAGTGAGGCTTCGATGATGGCACATTTCAGACTCAGTACAAGCTAAAATATCTGAACATCTTTTGGATTGATTACAGAGAAACTTAATGATCCCCAGAAGATGAAACTTAATGAATTAGGTCATTCTCTGACTTGGGCTCATATTTGTGGTATTGAGTAATATTTTTCATTTAAGTCAAGGATCAAGTATTGGATGTAATACCATGAAATTCGGTACAAACAAGTGTTTAAGTTCCCATCAGGGTGAATTTAAAGAACTTTGGTGATCCCGTCATTATCCATTGAGCACTTCTTTTACTGTAAATGACATTTCTATAAGCCTCAGCTGTCCTTTGTTTTGGGTAAATGAGCATGTTAGCATGCTAACATGCTAACAAGCTCAACCAAACCAAAATTAGCGTATATATGCAGGTTTATTAAACACTGCCAGTCGATAAGTTTCTTTCCTTTCTGTCTTTTTCCGCTTATCTTGTGTTTAAGTCGAGTTTAGCTTCACCAGCATGATGGAAACATGGAGAGCGGATTAGAAAGCAGAGACAGTTTCAATTTTCATTTTTCGTTCTTACGGTCTTACAACTCCTCTCCGACTAAATTCAATTTTGGTTTCTTCCTCAAATGCTTATAAAACTAAATTACATCAACTTGGTTTAAACTCTTACTGATGCTGATGGATTTGTTTGTTCTTGTTTGTTCTTGTTTTTTCAGCCAAGCTTTGCTGGGACTTGAATGAAATCATAGAGCAAACTTCAAAACAATAATTCACACCAGAAAGTGAGATGAATCAGACACTAATTGGAATGATGCAGCCCATTGTTCTTTGTGAGTGCAGGAGGTATTACATAACCCAGGGGCAGTTTCAAAGATGTCAGCATGGTATTGAATCCCTGTAACAACATTAACAACTTCCTTCCTTTTCCGTGCCGCGGCGGCTCTGCGCATAGTGAGAAATGGGAGTTACAGTAGGAGCAGCAGGGGGGTTGAACTGCTTTGAAGAAAACATTCAAGAAGCCACGTCAAAGTCAAGGACAGAAAAAGAGGGCAGGAAGGAAAACTTGATGGATAATGATCACAATATTCTATAGAGTCTTCGCCATGCGGTGTATTCTCAAGTACGCAGCTTCAAGTCTGATGAAAACCAGATTTAGCTAACAGCTCTGAAGCTAATTGAATTAGCAGTCACAGGACAGAACACATGCTCTCCACGCTCTCCTCCGCCTCCCAATGACAGCCAGCGTTTCGCAGGAGCACCACAACAACAAGAGCATGTGATAAATCATATGGCCTCCGACTCGAGAGCTCTCACTGAATTAGAAAGTCTGTTTTTAGTTTCATGATATTGTTTCATTATATTAGTTGCATGTAGTGATTTATATTTAGAGATGTGAAACATAATGCTTCCCTGTGAGAACACTCAGCTTCATTGCCTGACTTTTAATTGTTTTTATGACCCTGTAAGGACAGTTGAAGAGGTTGCAAACACTTATATATCACATATTAGGAAACAGTTGCTGATTTAAACATCCAGCAGACATTAAGACACTAAGCAACATTTGGGGTCATGTTTCTGGCCACCTGTTGATGAGGGCGGTGAGACTGAACCAAAACAGTATAATTTGCAGGCTGTAAAACTAAAACATTGAGCAGAACAAATGCTGAAATGCTCCAGAGAGTTGAGAGGAAACGTAGAATCAGCTGATAATTAAATGTGAGCTTATCAACACCTGTCACACTCTCATTTTTTTCATTTAAAAAAAAAGATAATTGCACCACAGCTTAGACATTTAAAACGAAAGATGCTGTTATTTACTTCGGCACTGATATGAGCTCAGTAATTTTGGCCACAGGCAGCAAAACAAAGTCTTATCGTTGAGCTTAATAAAGCCAAAAACAATCATCCGTCAGCCCTCCTTGTTTCGGTGCGTGAGTGCATGGATTACACAAAGAGCCGTGGCTTACGGCCATGTGTTTAGTAACTGCATGGTAGCAACATGTGCATAGATACAGCAGAGAAAACAAACAGGAACGCCCAGCCTCCAACATGATGGAGTAATCAGGAGCTGCTGGAAGGAATGTCAACAGTGGGCCGAGTGCATGCAGGAGACAGCGTGTGGGATGCATCGCACACAATACAGTTGCATAAATAAATGAGCTGCAGTTTAATTTCATTACCCTATAAAATCTTTTTTTTTTTAAAGCTTTATTTTTCTGAGCGACAGTTGCTGAGCGTGCGTCCTCCTTTCCAGCATCACTAAGCTTCCCCTGACCGCCACAACAGCTGTGCTCAGGCCTCGCTGGACGACACATCCTCATTAAACACTAAAGGAGCTCTGAGACTTTTTGTTTAAATTCCCCACCCGTATATCCTTTGGCTGGGTTTTTTATTCAAAGTGACATCTTTTCCATCTCAGTCCTGCCAGCTGTCTAATCATGACCATTCAGGAGAAAAGTCCATGTAAAATCTGTGTGTGTGTGTGTGTGAGTGTACGCTGCATAGGCGTGGGTGAAACGTTCCACCGGGCGCTGGGGGACGGAGACCCGCGAGCCGCTTCATGGGAAAGCCTGAGTCAGAGCGCTGAAACTGGAGCTCACCCAGACAGCCACTTCTCCATAGATTCCTCCCTCACTTCTGTCTTATTCTCTGCTCATCTTTTAGCTGAACTTTTCTTCTGTTGGGCTACAAACAGCAAATAGTTTTATCACGTTCATTGTGTCTACACTTGAAATGAATATATAGGGTGGACCACACCTTCGTAACACCAGCTGATAACAACACGTCACACAATCCCATCCGTGTGACCTTCTGAGGAAGATGGAAGTTTTTCCGTCGAAACATGTCAAGGTAAAGAAACATCATCAACCAATTAATGTGTCTGAGATTAAAGAAAAACCCTATATATTCATACAAACAGCAAAACTCTGCATTGATCTGTCCGTCCTTTAATGCTAAATCACTTAGCATACCTGTGTGAGACACAGTCACACATAAGCCAAGCGCTTATGACGATTATTTTGGTCAAAACTGAGATAAAAAACACTTGAAGGTCCAGTGTGTTGGTTTTATTGATGGTCTTTTTGCAGAAATGGAGCATAAAATACATAATAATGTTTTCATTAATTGCCATGCAATCAGAGTCATCGTGTTTCCATCACCTTAGCATAAGCAGGTCCTCTTCTGTAGTCCGCCATGTTGCACCGCCATGTTTCTACAGTAGCCCTGAACGGACAAAACAAACACTGACTCTCAAGAAGACTTTTAGCCATTTTTTTGTCTTAAATTTTACAGCCACCGTAGGTTCTCCTTCACTCTTTAAATGGAAGGTGAGCCGGAAACATCCATGCAAAAGTGAAAAATATAAAAGTGGCATGGCAGTCAAATGGTTGTCTCATGCAATATCAGTGTGATTTCAAACAGCAGTCTCGGGATCGTTCGTGACGGTAATAAAAGCCAGGACACAGGAAATCAACCAGACATAAAATACAGGCAGATAACTTTCCCATGCTTTACACGGCCTATCATACAGAGATGTATCTGCTGGTGTTTGCAGTTGCATTGCATACCCATATGGACAAAGGCAGACGCTAAGAAAACAAGGGGAATTCCCACTTCCCTCAGAACAGCCTGCTCCCTGCATTAAAGGTGCACATCTCTCGTAAACAAGCGTGTTGTTTTGTTACTGTAAAAACCGCGTGTCTCCTCTCTGGCAGCCCTCCCTTCCTTCCTGGCCCCTTGTCATTAATGCAGAATTAGACAAAAGCTCTCTGAGCCGACATCTGGTGAACACGACTTCGGCTAAAGGTGTTACTTTTAGAGCCGCCTTCCATGTAATTATTTCCCAGCAACATCAAAGACGGTGGCCATTCTTTCCATGTCGCGGCATAATACTTAATGTTCTACAAAATTTGTACCAAACATTCCTCAGTAATGTCCCTTTGTTCGCTACTGGATAATAGCTGGTGAGGTTGTGGGAACAAATTAAACTGCCTGAACGCTTACTTTACTTAAAGGCTACCTATCATCATGCCCTTTATGTAAAGAAATAGAGGAAAAACAAGGGAGGAAAATGCAAATAAGGTGAGTTTTAATGAGTGACTATAAGCTTTGCAAGGTGCAGTTTTGACAGAAGTTGACGATATAGGCAATGTTTTACAAATCTCTTGTAAACAGAGCAGAAGAAGAAGAGTTTGCGTTGCTGCAAACACATTTAGGTGTTTGCTAACCTTCAATAAACCGTAACAAAGAGGAAGAAACTAAACCGATCACCTTGAAAAGTGATTGTTTATGTTCTTATTCTTCTGCTTCCTTTACTATTTCTTCATCTTTTCATTTTCTTCTTCTCCTTTTGGAGTAGAAACAGCTGATCTGTTGTTTCAAATGTTTGCTACATCTGAACTTTTTCTGGAAAAGTTTTTTCCGTCTAATATTTTGTGAATCAGTGCTTATTCAAAAAAGCCGAAAACTAAACTTAGGCGAGCATAAAACTTCTTCAAAATTTTGCTTTTCCCATCAACCTCTTCTGATGCAAAACATAAAAACACACATTAAACTATCTCAATGAAGACATATCTTTGTATCCTGATCATATGGATGTTAATGTCTATTACATTTTTGGAGCTAGGTGGCTAAATTGTATAAATGTTGCTACAGTTTTGGCTGAAAATTGTCCAAAATAGCGATAACACTGAATGTGTTTGGGCTTTGAGGGATTATATCCAAATCCACAGATTACATTTCATCGCCTAATCTCAAATTCACATGCATTTTATATCAGCATATTCAGGAAAAAAGTTAAACTGTTGGATGATTTATTGATTTTCATGAGTTGAAAGACGCGCAGAGATGCTGAATGATGAGTGTGTGTCTCCCTGCTGCTGCTGACTCTGTTTGACTGGAGCTCAATGGATTCATTCATGGTACCTTCTGTCCCGCTGCAGCTGTAGAGACCGAGTGTGTTAGAATTAGAGTGTGTGTTTCTGTGTTTGTGTGTGAGTGGAAGAGAGAGATAGAAAGTCAGTGAAAGAGGGAGGGGGGGGGCAGAAAAGGCGGGTGTAAAGGGGGGGCGACTCATATTTAACCTGTAACATGAGAAGCTGATAACAAGGAGAGAATGAAGAACGAGCTTGTTAGGAATGAAAGTGTGTGTGTGTGTGTGAAAGAGAAAGAAAAAGACAGTGAAAAAGAAAAAGAAAAAGAAAAAGAGAGCTGTGCTTTTTGTTTCCTCGAGCTCACGTCCCATTTTTTTCTCCCCCCCCTCCTGATCTCCCTGGGAAATTTCAGTTCAATATTTTTTTCTCCTTTCTCGTTACTCATGTGTCTCCCTGTTTTGGGAGAGGGAGGGAGGGTGAAAACGGACTGAACAAGAGGGAGGAGAAAGACGGAGAAACAGCTACACCTCGTAGCCAGACTTTGCCTGCTTATTCAGCGCTGAGTGCTGCACTGCGCCGTTTCCAGCTGTGGATGTTAAGATTCGCCGTCGGCCGCACTTCTCCTCACTCTCACGCTCGCAGAAAGACTCTTCAGACGTTTTTTTATGCTCATTTTCTTGGAGGAGGAGGAGTGACAGAGGGAGAGAGTGGCCAGACCTATTAGCCTGGAGCTTGAAACACACACACACCGACACACACACACCAACTCTCTCTCTCTCTCTCTCTCTCTCTCTCTGACACACACATTTACTTGTACACTCCTCCAGCTCTGCGCTGCACCAAGGTAACAGTGAGTGGATTTAGCTGTAGCCATCCGGTCGGAGCGCAGAGTGAAACCTCTCTGCTGCACAGAGAGGAAGAGGGGGGAAAAAAGGAAAAAAAAAAAAAGGACGATGCAGCACTAAAAAACACAGCCGGACAGAAGAAACCAAAGAGTGAAAGAGACAACGACACACACACACACATACAGGCGTTCAGACACACACACACACTGAGACAGGATGGCCACCGCAGTGTTTCAGGTAAGGAGTGTGAGGCTGTGAGGGGATACGAGCTGCTGCCTGCCTGTCTGTCTGGGTTTTTGAGTGTCTGTATGTCCAAAATGTTCACTGTGCTTTGCTTTGGTTTCACCCTTTGCATTATGGGTTTGCTTTTTTTTTTTGTTAGGAAGGAAAGATGTGTGTTTTTTACAGGCGTGTGTGCAGCCTGGCGTTGGCACAGTCAGCTTCATGATCTCATAGGTTTTACTGTACGTGAGCCGGTCTGCTCTGTTCTCTGTAGGTGCTCAGCCTGTATATCCATTTGTACTTATAAGTGTGTGTGTGTGTGTGTGGAAAAAGTGAGTGAAATCATTCTGTGTGTGTGTGTGTATGTTTGCACAGCTCAGTGCATTGCGCCGCTCTGCTTATATCCGCCGTAGCTGGTGTGGATGACAGGAATGTGTGTGTGAATGAGCGAGGAACTGTAGGAGCGATGGGATTGGAATTTGTGACTGTTGTAATAGTGTAGATTTTTGTGTGTGTTGTGTGTTGTGTGTGTGTTTATGTGCAGCACAGTTTGTTTCTGCAGCGCTCGTGCCTGTGTGTGGTCTCCTTGGCTTACCATGTTTTGTGGTTGGTGGCCCATGTTCATGTTCATGGCCGGAATGACAGCGGTGGCGCTCAGCTCCTCTTGTTTTCGGTCTTCTGTTCCCTTCTTTTCTGCTCTGTCTTCTCCTTTTTTCTTGCATTAAAACAGTTTTGTTGCACCTTTGAGGGTTCGTAAATCTGTGGGTGTGTATCCAGTTTCAACAGACTGTTCTGACCAAACCATCTGACCTAGAGGTCAACACACAATTTGGGGAGGGGGGGGATTTGCCAACAAACATTTGTGGTTGAAAGTAATTTCATCCGTTGAACATTTAGTGTTTTAAATAAGAAGCAAAATGGGTGTGTGTGTGTTTGAGCCTTCTTCCACTAATTTTGCTGTGTGTGTCTGGAGCCATGAGCTCAGCTGCAGTGTTTCACAACAGGACCCTGCAAATGTTGTTGTACAGAAGAAAAAGTTGCCGCGGGCGTGAGAAAACCCAACAACACTTTGGGAATTTTTGGCGAGTGCAGCGAGCTACAGTTGCCTCCAATTTGCCTCAAATCGAGGAGAAAAGGAATAAAAGAGTGTGAAAACACAGAACGTGTTCTCCTACAGATTTACAAAGAAGCTCTGAACGCTGACAGCTCAGATCATCCCTGTCAGCACCGTCTGTGTGTGCGTCTGGATTTGTAATGGATTGGGTTTTTTTTAATTTTCAGCAGGATGTAATGCTGCCAGAAGTCTACCTCATTCTGTTAATTAAGGGTTAAATTGTGTTAAATCTTTCAAATACAGCCAATAAATGCGTTGTAGGTCAATGGAGCTGGTGGAGCACATCAGTTTTATGGTCCTAATAGTTGTTGCTGGTTTCATCTTTATGATGTTCTTGTTATTATATGTGCATCTCCAGCTCTGTGTGCATTACAAATGTATGAGATCCTGTCAGATTTAGTGCGAAACTGATTGTTTTGAGCATCACAGCTCTGTTTTATGGCAGGAACCCAGATGCCAGCCAGTTTTCCCCTACTGAGGTTGGTTTTCAGTAATTGGATTAAACACATTATTAAGGATTAAATCCATGTGAGTACAGTAAAAACTGAAGTAATGGAGGAATTAAAACTTGCTTTTGAAACAGAGCGTCTGTACAAGATAGGACATATTTCGATTGTCACAGTGGTCAATGTTTTGGATTAGATATTAAATCAGGAGTCATTGACATGTCTGATTGCCCTAAACCTGTTTTAATAGATTAATTAATGGCCACTTGGTGGCAGTGCAACAAGTTGTAAACATAACAATCTGTTTAAAACAGTTGTGACTAATGTGGCTAACAGTTTCCTTTTAGCTCTGTTTTTGTCTCCACCGGCTCCTGAGGGAAATACTCTGGCTCTTTAGTCGCTTCACGCTCCATTGTGACCCCCGGCTGGTCGCTAACTGTGTCTGTCTGCTGTTTGACAATGAACAGGAAGTGTAGAGTCGGTTCTTAGAGCCTTTTCCACCTTTTCAACAGCTGCTCTTTTCTGAGAAGTGGGGTTGATGGAAGCAGTGAGACTGAATCATAACAGCGAAGTTATAGGCAGTAAAATAACAGGAGAAAACAATGAGCTGAAAGACTGAAGAGTTGAGTCCATTCGTCACAATGAGTGACCCCTCTCACATTTCACACGGCCCTTCAGGACATTAATAACATAAAAATATTGATCGAAACACTTTCGAATGCCGCGCCGTAATGTGTTTTTTTAACCTCGGATTTGTCACATCTGCTGTGATGTGTGACCTCAGCATTCCTGAGGAAGAATTCCTCATCCAACATAAATGTAAGGCAGCGCTGTCCTGCCCCCACAGCAGCATTACCCATGACTCCTGATTGTGTGGGAATGGCGTACATCCACTGGCAGCGAGCCCGTGCCGGACTGGATTTCAGAGGAGACATTTTTCATCATTACCATCTGCCAGGGAAAACGGCGTTCCCGTCAGACCCCCGTCCCTCCTTTAGGCAACTCATGATAGATGCCTAACGACAGTCACACACAGGCACATAGGAAGGTTAGAGAAGGTGTGTGTGTGTGTGCGTTTGTGGGATTAGGCATGAGGCAGTGGTCCATGACCATATAAAACCATCAGCATGAATTCCCATGCTTCTCTGCTGATGTAATCTGTGTTTCAGACTCACTTTAACCTCTTGTATTACTATGAACGGAAAAACAGGGAGTTTTTTGTCAAGTTTTTCTTATCGATACAGAAAACTGTGACGATTCAAGGTAACTGAGTTTGATCAGTGTCAGATTTTTGTCATGATGGACGGAAAACTTGGCATTGACTCCTGATTCAAGGGCGTTGAGGTAGTGTTGATTCAAGTGTAAGAAAGTGACACAACTGTCACTTAATGTTCTCCTCAATAACAAGCTTTGCATATACAGAAAAGGCTCATTCATACATGTCTGGATACATATATCGTCTGATAAAATGCAAATGATGTTGCATTGTTGGGCTTTCTTGCATCATCACCGAACGCTCTGCAGAACTGAAATGTGTGCACAGCACTTCATTTATACCTTTTGTCCTCTGGACTGAATGCTGGCACACCACAGCGAACCTGCAATACATTAGCAACATAAATAATCTGTAGCCGTGCCAAAGCATCATGCCTTACAGTCGGGCTTTTAGTTTAATTAATAGCATCCAATGAGGGCACAGTAAAAGCTTTGCATTTTTCAAGGGCGTCATGTAGTGTTTTGCTTGTGGTAGTTACTCAGCGGGGTGTCTGGCACGAGTGAGAAACTGTCTCGGGCTCAAGGGAAGGCGTTAAAGAGTGTATGAAGGAAAATATCCGGAGACTAATGTTGCAGTTAAAGTGAACAGTGGACCCCTTCAGAATTTACTGCGTTGACGCTGTAACAGCTCAGTACAGCTGAGACAAAAAAACCCGAAGCCCACCAACTTGGACCAAACCGTGCAACTGTTCATTTCCCCCCTCGGAGCTGATGTCATCTTTTCACTTTCATCGTTTTGGTTTCATTTTGTGCCGTAAATCAAACTCACTCCGACCCAAAAAAACGAGCATCAAATCAGGTTTTTGTTTCAGAAATGTTTTTGGTAACAAAGTTGCTTTAAGTCAAGCTGAGCTCTAAATGAAACCACTCGCCCACAATCCTCTGTTTCTCCTCCTCGTTTGTTCCTCGGCGATATCTGGTGCCAGCACGCTCAGACGAAAAAGCTTTCTGCAGACCCTCGCAGTCTAATACCCCTTAAATGGAGGAACTCCTTATAATACCCCTAAAAAGAGGAACATTATAGTGAAACATTTAATGACGGCTAATCTTTAAAATGACTCCATGCAATCAAGCTTAAGCCTGGTATAATGGCCCTCACTGTTGAGGAATGTATTTTTTAACAAGGGGAGAAAAAATCCGTCTTTGAAGTGGCTTTTTGACAAGCAGTTTTACATTTTCTGATCACAGAATGACATTGTTCCCCTTTTTAGCAGTGACAAGATGGCTGCCCACTGCTAAAAGTAATGCTCACACACAGTCTCCTTATCAAAGGTTTAAGCTGTAGCAGAGGACATTACATCACTGCAGACGCTGACGCCTCATTTGACCCTCTCAGGCCTCCGTCTCAGAAACAAAGACCTCCTTTGGCTTCAAAGCAACATGAAGCTTATTGAATGTGGCTCCTCCAATGAAATTCAGCTGAGGTTTCATTGTGTGTGTTGGCCATGTGGAGCGTTGGGAGTTCACAGATGTATAGATTTGATGCCCTGATGCTCCCAGACGCTCAGGCTAAGCTGCTGTAAGTAGTTTGAGAGGTGAAATTAGGTGCAACATTATTCTGGTCAACTTTCAGTGTCTGTTTGAGATCAGAGACCCGACAAGTGGTGAAACATTTGTATTAGATCTTTGTCTTTATGTTCATATTTGTGACAAAGAACAATTTGGACACATTTCACACAGTTTGGTACCAATGATATAGAAGAAAAGCAGAGCTAATTTTCATAT
The DNA here is from genome assembly GCA_029814665.1 of Acanthurus lineatus. Lineage (NCBI taxonomy): Eukaryota > Metazoa > Chordata > Actinopteri > Acanthuriformes > Acanthuridae > Acanthurus > Acanthurus lineatus. Next base: position 20,636,112 of record JAPZDV010000005.1, on the reverse strand, counting down.
TAAGACAATTTACTCACAAACTTTTCTGTTTTGTTTTGTTTTTTTTGTTTTTTTTACCTGTGATGACTCCTTTCCTCTGTAAGTATAAAGGGCTCACTCTAAGGTAGCTTAACAAAAACACTAAAAATCTTAATTTAAGTTGATTTTATACCTGTTGAAAACATAATTACCACGACGTTCCACATCTGACAATAAATCCTCTGAATCCTTCACACAGGATGTTTAAATCATTTCAAAATATCACTAAACCTGCCGTTTCCACGCGACTGAGCATCTATGTGAACACTATGTGAAGTATGTACCCTATCTGTGTGTGTGTGTGTGTGTGTGTGTGTGCCAGCAGGCGACCAGGAAGGTGGAGAGGTTGTTTTCTTTCTCTTTCTCCTTTTTTTTTTTTTATCAAGCCGTCATGTCTCCCTGCAGTATGTTTGTAGAAAGCAGACCTGTTTCCGTAGTTTTGCCTGAAAGTTCTCGTATTGTTGTTTGCTTTTCATGGCTGATTGATGGGAAAAAAGGGGGCTTGGTCTCAAACAGAAAGACAGGAAACATCGGTGCCAGGTTCTCAAGTGTCTCAAAGCGGCTAAAAGATGTGATGTTTTTCTGAAACAACATGAATATACAGCTTAAATGTGTCTCTTCCTACTTTTTTCTTTTTAAAAAGTAGCATTTCAAGTCCTTATTTGAACTTCTTTTAATTTGCTTTCTAGTTGTGAGGATTTACATGTAAGCATGTGAACTATTCCTTTAGATTATTGTGGTTTGTTTCATGCATCAAATGCATCTGTGAGGACTTGTTTTAGCTGCTGCGTAGATTCTGGAAATCAAAATTTAATGGCCTGACTTGTTTATGACCTGACAGTGTTGATCTGTCTTTCCTAGAAGTAATAATATTTATATCAGTGATATTTGTGCTGGAAACATAATGCAGCAGTGATTAATGTTCACATGAGTCTGGTTATGCCGATTTGCTAATTTATCAACATTCTTTCAGTAGATTAGAAATGCATATTGAATATCAAAACTGTTTTTTATTGAGGTTTATTTTCATACAATGAACAAAGAAACATTGAAATAAGCGTAAAAGAGTAACGGTGATGTAAAACCAGCCTCCTCCTCCCCGAGGCAATAAAAAGAAACAACAGAAGGACAAACAAACAGGCTGACATCATTACATAAGAGAGACATTGAACTGCATTGCAAGATAAACACCAAAGTTACATCAGCGTTCCCGAGTGATATATCACCTTCAGCTTCCCAAAAACTTCCCAAAGCTTAAAATCCTACAAAAATGTAAGAAAGAGACTCCAAACCTCATGAAATTTGGCTGATTTCTGTTTCATTGTGTATGTTAACTTTTCAAGGACACGGCATGCAGACGGCTGCGTGAGCCAGAAACCGACCGAAGGACTTTTAACATCCTTCCAACAACAAAAAAGATCCGACATCACGTTTGTAGCCATTTTTCTTCTCTTTGCTGTTTAACACAAAATCGTTTGAGTACAAATTAGGAAATTTATAGTTTGGTGCAGTTGAGGAGTGAATTTAAGGTAATTTAGGGGATAAATTTCATAATTTCATTTTGTAAGTTTTGAATATCAAGAAAGTGAAACAAGGTGCCTTTTTTTGCGTTCACATTTGACGAGTTTCAGGAATATTTGGACTTCTCTGATTCAGTCTAACTGAGGTAATGCAAGTTCTCAATGGATTGGTATTTATTATAAAGCTGTGAGCCTTTGAGGGAAAGTCAAAACTGTTGAGTGATTGTGTACAAAAGAGAAAACCTCACAGTTCTTTGTTACGTATCTCCAATTTAATATTTTTCATACTCCATAAATCTCGATGCTAGCACGAGGAAAAACCATTTCGTTGGGAGTTCAGAGGGAAGCAGATAAAGGAGGCACAGGAGGAGGAGATGATGGGGAGAGACTTTGGTGGGATTATATACGAAACCCAAACATACCCATCCATCTTTCATTAGATAAAGCGAGTGTGTGGGTGTGAGAATGAGTTAGTGTGGCAGCGAGGTCTTTGCATGTTAACATAAGTCTGACGTTCTTCCCTCTAAAGGGGGGGAACTAAATGTCAGAACGGTTGACTGCAGACTCGCCTCGGCTTGTCCACTTTACCTCCTGACGACGAAAGGCTGTTCGTTCTTCACCGTCTGATATAACATGCACCGTCTGCACATGGAAATGCCCAGTCGTCATGTGATTGCAACACACTGGTATCTCTTTATTATCAGTGTGTGACGTGCAGAGCCAAACACGGCTGATTTACACACATGTTCAACACATGTTTAACATTGTAAAGCTGTTGTGGCTCAGTTAAGTTTCAAAGAAGATCACTGACTTTCTCTTTCATTTCGACTTGTTATCTTGGATGTATTTCCTGTGAATGACCCCCCCCCCCGAATCTGTCCCAACGCTCCCTCATTGCATCCCTGTGGTTTGATCTGTCACTATAAGTGTTGCTATAACTTTAAACTGGAGTAATTTAAAATCCTCATGTGTCACAAACACTAAAGTGACACTTTCAGCTCTAGTGGCTCTAAACCTCCTGCTTTAAAAAGTGACACTGAAGTGGATCCTGAACAAGCTAGCACATGTGTTGTGTTGTGAGGAAGAGCAGGTTGGGAATTCCAGATAGAGAAAAAAATCCCGGTTTCAATCTTGCATCTGCTGAGCGACTCAATCTGAAGATCATGTGATATGATTGACAGGTCCAAACCAGACGCTAAATGGACATTTGTGTTGAGTTTGTTTCTGTTGAACACATCCCGTTTCTTTTGTCTGCGCTCAAGAGCACATCACAGTGATATAAGATTATGGTTGAGACTGTGGCAAATCCTGCAATCTGCCATGCTAAATATTAGTGTGCACATCCACCACAATAACTGTAATAACCACAATATGATATCATGTGGTTATTTTTCTGTGTAATTAAGGGCAGAGTGGAAGACATACATCAAAACGTCTCGTTTTTTTGGGACGAGTTTTCTGACCTGGCAGCCGGTGCCGTGGTTTAAGGGTGGAATAATCTTTATGGTCCCCTTTTCACTCAGAAATATGTTCTGCTTATTGTTTCTTCACTCGGAGGTTTTGACCTTTACGGCGCAGAATGATGTGCAGAGTTTGACTGTGAGAAAATCTTTGAACAATAATCTGCCAAAGACGAAAAAGTTGTGTGTCAGTTTAGCAGGAGATGATTTTGTTTCTTTGGCTAGAACTAGTTTGCAAACCAGCTGAGGTTGAGTGTGAAACATAACAAGTCTGATGTAAAAACTTCTCATGTGACCAAATATCCTGCAGGCAAACCTTTGAAATTAACCAATAGAATTGCTGGATTTTTCAGTCTGGAAGAAGTATTGTAGACTCACTATTTTTCCATTTTTATACTTTATTTCTTCAAACATATCTGGAGCAGATCTTTTCTATTTTCCCTGATACGGCCCACTTCATTTGGCTCACAGACATTCCCACTGTCTTCTTCTTAAGTCCCTCCCGTCTGACTTGTTCATGGATCCAGCATCTCCTGCGACTAAGCAGATGTTCAATGACATCATGTGGAAAAATGTTTTCATCTTAACAGTGTCACTGAGATACAAACTTGGGAGATGCTGTAAAGCTTTTCCCCTGCTTCTCGTCTTCGAGCTTAGCTAAGCAAAACGCTTCCAACACATTTCTCTGAGCTGTACGTACAGCAAAGCCTCTCATCTGTCTCCGAGTGAGACAGCCGACAAGCACTTTGCAGTAAATGTCAGAGAGTTGCTTCGGCACAGAATGACTTACAGCGGGATTGGCAAGGAAAAACACCTTAAAGTGGTTTGGTCCCATCAAAAAAAAAAAAGTGGATATACAACCAGCTCTTTAAGCAAAGGACTTTCACTGTGGATGCCAAAGGGCGTTCATGGCCCCTCAACCCCTGATTCTTCATGGCTGCTGTCTCCTCTCACCCACGCTCTCCCCTCTTGGCCCCGTGCCACACAGTGAGAGCCATGCCGAATGTGTAAATTAGCGTGCTGGTAAATGCCGGCTTTTAGCTGAAAGAGCCTGGGAAGGGAACGTGACCCCGGCTGTAACTCTGGAACAAAAGAAACAAGCTGTAGCTTCTCCCCTCTTCACGCCGTCAGTCCTGTCCAACAAAGACGGGGTGAGAATGAGCAGGCGCTCCGGTCGGCTCGGGGCCACTTTAAGACCCGGCCGTGGAGAAGAAACATGGCAGGGACCCACAGAGGCTGTCAGATTCCTCTGGAGCTCCGATTATTCACACAGAATCAGCAGAACATAAAGTATGTGTTCTTTACTGTGTATTAAATGTATTTTAATCTCTGCTCGGTTGTTTGCTGCTGCAGTGACGTCAGACTTGATCTTTATAAAATGTAAACACACATGCAAACTTGTTCCATGACGCCTTTAATAACAACACAGTGCAAACATACAGGGACACACATGGACGGTATGCACACACACACACATGCACACACACGTTGTTGGCCTGCTAGTAATGATTGTTTAATTTCAGCTCAATTGATCCATCCATCATTTAGACTGTATCATTTCAGGAATCTGTCCATGAGACAAAACGAGGCGACTTCTTTCTGTTTGACCAACAATCTGAAACTCAAAGATATTTGGTTTACAGTGATATAAAACAGAGAAAGCAGCAAATCCCTTAAAGTAAAGAAGCTTTACCCAAAGATTGTTTAGAGTTTTTACCTGAAAAATGACTAAAAGGGTCATCAAAATAGTTTCAGATTCATTTTTTTTTTTATTAATTAATTGAGGTTGAATTATCGCTGCTCTCAGAAATCGTACACAATAGAAGCAGGACACTCTTCTGCAGAAAGACAAGATCAGGCACAAACACACACATGCCCTCATTCCTGAAGTGTTTCTTTCACTCTGAGACGTAAATCAGCAGCACTGAGACAAGGAACAGTGTTTGCAGACTGCTGTTCGGTCCTGTTCATGTCCTGCAGTCCAATCTGCTCAATAAATCTGAGATTTTCCACAACTTTCCCCGAAGCGAAACGCAGGGCAGGACTGAGTCAGAGACACGCAGAAGATAAGATCTGACAGAAGATGTACAGAGGAGGAAAACGACAAGTTGAGGAGCACAAAACAAGCATGGACACAGAGATTCTAGTATATGATTGTTTAAGTTTAAGGCACATTAGATGCATTGAAATGGTCATAAATTGAAAATAACAAATAGAGAAGCACAGAAACACAAAGTGATATGGCATGGGCACTTGGACCAGAGCTCTTCCCATCATTCCTTTGTGCTTTGATAATATCCCAATAAGTCCATGTGGACCCACACTCTGGCACACTCCACCATCACGGCGGCAGAAAAGCCTTCTGTTACTGGTTATGGCTCACAAATTGAATTTGCACACTGAATAGTTCTGCTGGGACGTGCCAGATGCAAGGAGCTGGATAAACATTAAAGCACTCAGGGCAGCCGTGTGTTTATATGCCAGCTCCGAAGGCTGGGGAAAGTTTTTTTTTTAGCTGAAAACGCACATCCCCACGCTCTTTTCCATGGTGGAAACAAACTAACCTGCGTGGCAATCGTTTCACCGCTGAAACCTGCCATGATTTATCACTCCGCCTTTTGTTTTTTTTTTCCTCATTAAGTTGAGATTTATAGACATAAACATGGCGGAGATTTTTTTTACTGCAGGTTGTTTACCTAAATAATGAATCGATTCATCATTTATTTAAAGCTCTGCACCCCTCAAGTCACGAGTGAGGGTCATTATCATATTCTGACCCGGGACACGCTCATCAGTTACGTAACATAACGGAGTCTGGAGTGTGTCAGGAGCTAGCAGGAAGCTGACTGCATGTGAACGCTTTCCTCCAAGCCAGAGATGTCTGACTCGGACTTTTTGTCTGCAGGAAATGGGCCCTTGTTTATTGCTGTTAACATAAGCATGTACGGAATGCAACAACACAATTATTCTTTATTATATTACACTCATTTGAATAGGCCCGATAGCATCAACACACGCTGGCCAGACCTTCTCCCCACGCACAGCAGAGCACAGATAAAGGCTTTGTGTAGGTTTTCTTCTAAGTTCAGACGTGATGCAGAAGCCATCGGTTACATTGCATCCATTGCATTACTTCCCATTACTGTCGCGCTGACCACTTTTATTGTTTCCGTGCTTTAAATCACATGTAAAATTAGACATTTCTGTACGGTTTCGGGCCAGTGGTTTGTTCTGATCTTATCTCCCAACTCCTCTCTGAAGTATGTCACGAACTCATATCCTTCCTGCTTTTTCTTTTCTTTCTTCTCTGTTTCTCTGTGCAGCAGAAAGCGGTAACGGGTCATAAATGTCCATTTTTCTTTACAGCTGCAAACACAGCTGGAGCGCCTGCTTGTTTCCACTGTGCAGCAGAACCTTATTGTTCATTAGCATGGTTGCTCACATCATTATTGCTTTGGTTATCCTTCTCAGCGTGGACGGTCCTCAAACATCTACAGCCATGCTAACAGCTCTCAAGTCTGAACTAAACAGAGTTGCTTTGAGCTAAATGCTAACATCAGCATGCTAATACATTCACAGTGACAGTGTTAACATGCAAATTCTGGCTGTGACGTCTTGACCAGAGTGCTACATACAAGAAGTTGCACTCCAGTCATAAATTAAGAGGCCAACCACTTAGCATGAAGGAGAATGTGAGCTATTCTGATGTGGGCAGACGATCAACACGCTCCATCTGACCTTTACATCAGAGCTTTTATTACTCCGGCGACACAAGCTAACTTGGCAGCGATGTTGTCTCAAACACAACGGACTGTTTGGCACAAAGAAAAAGTGGTAATTTTATTAGACAAGACATTCAAATACAAGTCAGTTTCCAGTAGTTGTTTGATGTTTGGAAAGGAGACTTTTTCACGAAGAAGCTCTTTGTTTTCTTCTTTGCCTTCTTGCTTGCGGGCACAAAGTCCCTAATAAAACACAATACATGTTCTATTTTCCCATTAAATCCTCAAAATGTATCTGACACTTTAGCTGATGATGTTTGAAGGTTTACACCGAGACGCATGACTCTTTAAAGAAGAGGACTGTACAACTCTTGAAGGCTTTCAGCCACAGCGTTTTTCTCCTCGCAAGTTTCTCCACTCGACTGTGTGTTTTTGCACATTTTGATTGGTCAACACACAGTTTCCAGATACTGTTGCATTGTGGTTTGGCCAAACTAGAGTCAAGACCAGTTTTTTAAAAAACACATGCCCAATATGGTCATTTTTTAGCTCTCTGTTTCCCATCTACACACATTTACACTGAGCAGCTGCAAAGTTACAACATTTCATAATGATGACCAATGAAAGTCTTCATTAGAGTCAAATACTTTGTTTTTATTAAATGCACAGTCATGATGGTTTCTGAAACTGAGGCTAACGTGCTTGTTCACATGTCAGCGTCGATTCTGTGGAGGAATTCATTGTTTATGGTGATATGTAGAAAATGAATGAATAGTTTTATTAAACTGGCTCATATTGGTTAGTTAGACCTGATAGTTTCTGCCTCACTGAGCAGAGAGCAGATTGTAAAAAAAGGTCTAAAGACTGCAGTGGGAATTCTTCTTTTTTCTTGTTTTCATGTGGTAGGGTTTCCCAAAATCAGCATTAGACCGTTTCCAGATTTCTTTTTGCGAAAATGTAAACAGGACCCTTCGAAAAAAAACTGGCCACAACTTGGCTTGTAGCTCGCATGCGAACGTACTCTGTGATTTCTGACTGCAGGTGAGCTTTCTGTCGGCAGCTTGCAGGGCAGAGGCAGCGTCAGGTGGAAACACTGACCAGACGTGAGGCAGCATCGGGCGGTGGGAGGGGGAAGCAGGGCCTCTGAGAGGAGAACGGCATGTCGCTGAGGTGCATGGAGCGATAAGGATGGTGCAGTATGATGGGGTTTGAGGTGGAGGGGGTAAATGGAGGGAGGGTTAGAATAACTTGTGATGGAGGTGATTTGAGCCAGACGGAGATACAGTACCCTGTCAGGTCCAGACACCCTCCACCACGCCAGACAAGCGCCTAAAAACAGAGACGCATTCCACCGAGATGCCATCATTCAAGGAGGCTGCTGATACGGAGGACAACGTGTTGGGAAACGGTGACAGAAAGCAGCAACTGAGGAACATGTCGATCTGATTAAATATATAAAAAGATTCCTCCTTTCACCTCTTTTTTTTTTTTACATGTATGTAAAGGAACTAACGGCCAGTGTGTGTGAAAGCATGTCTCTAATTTAGGCCTCTTTCTATATCAGTGTATCAGCTGCCAAAAGGAACTGAAACATGTAATCTGATAAAGGTAATTTCTTGTTTAGTGTCAACATTCCTGTATTCCACATGGGGTAAAGCGGCTATAAAAGACCCAAGGTGACTCACACATCCTCAGCTTTATGAATCTAATCAGCCGTCCTCACGTTGCAGTGGCAGTGATCCAGTGCTCCGTCTCGTTTCGTTTAAAAGCATCAGTTATGGGCGGAGAGTCCGACATGCTTCACCTTAAAATATCAGGAGAAACTTTATCCAAATAAATAATATAATAACCATACTGGACTGGCTACTTTGGGCTTTTTTAGTTACAAGCTACTTGTTTAAAGTTGGTTTGAAGCCAAACCAATAAACTCACTTGACCTCAGTGTGGGGCAATATTTGCGTTTATATATTCATATCAGTGTGAACGGAAATAGGCTGATAACAGCAAGTCATTGCAGTACAAAAAGGTGAAAAATATGGTGAGCTGACTTAATAAGAATGAAGTTTTACTGAAAAAAACAATACAGCCAGCTAATAAATTGTTATAATTGATGATAATGATTGAATTAATCATCAAATGGTAATAGATAGTAATTGTTTTAAACTTTTAAATATTAGAAATTAAAAATTAAGTATTTCATCATGAAGCATAATTGAAAATATCTGCTTTTCTGGATGAAGCTGCGATATGTTGTGAATGTGTGTAACTCGGCCCAATAACAGGTTTTATTAAAGCTCGCAGTGTTTTAAAAAAAGCTGAAACCTGAAGATGTGTTTAAGCGAGTCGACGTTGTATTTTATATTCGCGGACAAAGGTGGAATGTGCTTCTTCCTCCGACAGTAACACAAAGCAGATCCCGACAGAGCGGGGGGGCTCGTGTTCATGCAATGACACAATTAGTCCGGGATGAGCAGAGCGGCGGAGCTGCAGAGAAGATGAAAGGTGCTTTCAGAGGTCAGCGGTTGTGATAACCTGAGGCCTCAAATCTCTCAAAGCTGAAACAGACACAGTTTTGTGATAGTAATAAAAGAAGGATGAAGGATACAAACAAGTCAAAAGCCCTTTGGGATCATGAGCTGTGCTCTTCCATCGTTTGTCAGTTTCACAGACGTGCACGATGGAGAAAATTTAGTTATCAGGGATTTTTTTTCCCTCCATGAGCAGCTTCAGAAAAACGATGGCGAAACAGGAACGAAGGGACAGAGTACAGACGTGCACAGGAAGGAAACATAAGTGGCGACATCCTGTTTGTCTTCATTTTCATGGAGCGATCATCATTTTCTGGAGGCACTTCATTTGAATGTTCTGTTGGAGGCCATTATCATTATCTTCTTCCTGTTTGTCAGCCTCGATCCTCCTGCTCCTGCTCCCAAGCCCACAGAAACTGCCGGATGGTAATCGGATTAGGCCGGACACTTGACGAATCATGAGTTGTGTTGAAGAATTCTCACCGCTGACTAACTTCCTTTGATACTACAGTTGTGTTAAATGAGATCACACGTTATCAGATCAGAGCTCTGGTTTGAGAGATAAACGATCAGGCTCTTCAGTCCGGTTACTGGTGTGTTAGCGCTCTTACACTGACTTTTCCGGAAACGTGACTGAAAAGCTGGGCTCTTGTGGGAATGAATGAAGAAATGCTGCATGCAGTACACTAAAAACATCGTCAGCAGCCATATTTAGAGCATTAATTGATTTTTTTGGCCACTTGGGGGCAGCACAACAACCTGTTATAAACACAAAACTGACATATTAAAGATGATATTGCTAACACGCTGGCAGACCGTCACATATTCTCACATGCAGTTGATTCATAGCTGTTAGTTTTAGACTCTTTGGCTGCTAAGTTGCTAATTCTGCCTGTTTTTTGGTGTTGGGATGGTTGTGTATATTAAAGCTACCTCTACACACACACTGCTACATGGAAATTTTTTCAGACAACACCTGAAGAAGCTGTGCGAGAAAACATGGATGTCAGAATCAATTAAACAGTAAATTAGTGGGACTTTACCCTGCATGCTGCCTGTTTTAAAGTTTGTAAAATGTCCAGTTGGGCTCCTGGATGAACATAGATGGTCAAAGTGAGCAAGCGGGCATGTTGATGACATCAATGACAATGCATGTAGCGCAGCTGCTGCGTGTTTTCTTGCATAAGTGCAATGAATTTTACAATCCAGCTGCTGTTTATTATGTTCTTGTCATGACATACCTGAAAATAAGCAGCAGTCTGACTAACCACTTCTATTTTTACTTGCAGGTATCTTCATCTTGTGTTCCAGCAACAAACTATGAGCTGGTAAGTTAAAATGTTTTTTTTTTTTTTTTAAATTTAGTAATTGCTTCCATGCCGTATGTACTTAGTGAGCATTATTGGGTCCTTCGTGGTGCAAAATTATTGCAGAGTGGGTCGGAAAGTACCAACCTCTATCGGCTACACTAACAAGGCAGTTACTATTGCAGATAATGAACCATTATCTGGAGGCCCCCCGAGACAAACCTGCAATTTGGGGCTATAAATACAAACCAGACTTTCGTTGACCTAACGGTTGTTTGGCAGTTGTTTTCTCTGTTTTTCTGAAATGGTAAAAAAAAAAAAGGAGTTTTGAAGGTTTGGATCTGTTGTTCTTTTCTGCCAAATATCATTCAGATAAGAAGGAAAAATATAAAGCTCTGTCTTGAATCTGCTATATCATGATGACGTCTTCTGGTGGTGAAAATAACAGTGAAAAAAAGTGAGACGTAGTCAAAGTATGAAGTGATTCCACAAAGGCAATAAAAAATATGCTTGCTTTGTTGCCTTATTTGGTATTGGCATTAGATGCCGTGTTAGACTTGGACATCACTCGCTCTCTCTCTTTCTCATATGTTGTGTTTAAATGGTTTTGGGTTCCTGACAAACCAAAGCAAATATCCCCCTGCACTTTTCTACGCTTGCAGAGAAAATATGTCTTGAAATATCCTGTTTTTCTTTCATAAAAGCTGCAGTAATCAAGCAAGAACATGTTATTATCCTCTGCAGATGCTCTCGATGTGAAGACATCTGTTTGAGATGTGCAGCCGTATGTGCTAAGCTCTTCTGGACATTGTTAACAGGCCGCTCTCAACCTGAGCTCTGGCGTTTCTGAAATTAACAGCTTTGGACGCCGAGCAGAAGAAGCCAACACAAACTTACCCTCTGACACTATCTGTTGGCGTCAGCATGACAAACACATCCACTGCGCTGACTGAACCTGCAGTCTGTCAATGCTGCTGCTTCTCAGCTGACAGCTCTGACCATTTGTTCTGCTGTCAATCAGCTTCGTGTCGCTACTTGAAAGTTCTTAATACACTCGAGTATGACTGCAGTACTGAATCTGGCCTTAAAAGACGGACTCGGATTTTTTACGACCACTTTTGCTTTCAGACACCACATAGGTAAATATTTTAGTGTTGTTGTTCCTCCATTATCTGTTTTTATGGCATTAAAATGAAGCTAAAAAAGGACATAAAAGCTGTGCAGCACCTCCCTCCATTTTATCTCCTTTTTTTTTTTAATCCTTGACTCATGAGAAAAAGTCTCCCCAGAGGCTTTTGTGCCTGCATTAAAGGTGCTGATTGCTCTCATAAATGCTGATGAGCTGAGGTGTAAAACATTTGTTGATGCACCTTTTATCATCGAGGAGAGTTGATAAAACTACGTGCAAAAATGTCTTTTGAGGCCAACAGTTTCTGGTAATAAAGCAAGGTGGTAAATATGGTTATTGTAAAAATATGAAGCAGAGGAAGTAGATATGGACTGAAGACAGGCTGCGTTTAAGCTCTTGAAGCTGCTGAGCTGTATTCAGTTTATATTAGTACGAATTACACGATAAGTAAATCACTCCACATGTGCGTACAGTATGTGTCGCCCGGCTGGTGTGCAGCCGTGGGAGTGACTCTGAATGACAGAGATGCCGTGTGTGTTTGTGTGTGAACGTGCATGCGTGCAGGCCTGCATGTGTGTGAGTGTTCCAGACAGCAGCAGTCCAGCTGAGGTGTGTGTGTGTGTGTGTGTGAGTGTCTGTGTGTGTGTGTGTGTGTGTGAATGCTCCTCAGCCCCTTGTTTGGTGAATTCTTTCGCTCGCTGCCTGAGAACAACATGATATAACGCTCCGCTCAGGTGCAGACTGATCGCAATATCGACCGCATTTTAACTTCGTGTTGGAAAAACAGAAAAATCCAGACATTCCACTGAGATGAGACACGCTGCAAAATATACAACTTATTACCGGAACATAATACTCTCTTCTGAATGAAATCAAAATCTATTAAATTAATGCAGCTGTTCGGCTCAGCGGAAGAATAACAAGCGCAGTCTGACATTTTCTGAATTGACTCAGCTGAATGAAAGTTAAATGAAACATGGGATTATTTATTATATTTGCAAAAGTTAATCATTTTCTTACAAACAAACTTTTAAAGTATTCCTCCGTTTCCTTTCTATCAGGGTGAGGATTTACTTATTTCTGGTTTGCACATGGAGTCTTTTCAACTAAAATAAATAACTTCTTTCCCATGACAGGAAACAGAAATCTCAGAATCACTAACACCTCAAAATATCTTTAGACCCCCGACTTCTGATTTCAGATGAAATGCGATTGCACGATAACTCCACATGCACAACCTTCACGTACAACATGCATTAAATCGTCGTTCCCTGTTGGGCTCTGTTGACTCCTGAACATTGTACTCCAACTTTAAACAACAAAATCTTTCTGCTTTTGATTACATCAAACAATCTCTCTACAAGCATCATTTACTAATTTTTACATCATTTTTTAAAAAAGTTTTCCCTTCGTCTGTGCACCTCCAGAACTTTTTGATGGTGTAAAGAGAAACTCTGCTGATTTCAGACTTCTGAGTCCATAAGAGAGTAACACTAGTATTTATGTGAAAAAAATGTGAGTGAACCTTTTTGTATACAGATTCTGGTAAAGTGCCTGAAGTGATGTGACTTGAGTCAATGTTTGCTGAGACTGAAAACCACAAACTGTGGGAACGAGGCATCAGAGAGGAGGGAGTTATACGACCTCTGTAGCTTTCTCCTCATTTCTGATTAAGGGTTCGTCAGCTGTTATTTTTAAAACACACCGAATTTAAGGCCATTGACTGTTATGTCGTGCTGGACATTGAGAAAATTTTAAGCAAAGGTTTTGAAATAGATGAAGAATAGGTGGAGTAAAAAGACGATCTCTGCTCCGGCTGCATCCATCGTGAGTCCTGCAGTGAAGTCTCACATCGACAGAGTTCATCCTTCAGTTCATTACAGACCTTGGTAACAGCGGTAAACAAAAAAACAATCTCACCACAGGCTCCATTTGGTGGCTGTTTAAGAGCAATTTTATCAAACCATCTTCCAAAGTAGACAGAGATTTCCAAGATCTCATGGATTTGAGGATATGCAGTATTCTATTTTTCGGATCAGTTTAAGGATTTCTCATGTGTGTCGAAGACTGTCGTAGCATTCAGAACTTCTGACAATGTGGTCGAAACTTGCAGAAGACGTGTCACAACGAGCACAAGCTCGGTTCAGAGCCGACTCAGAAATTTGCGTGGCAGTGAACACACAGCAAATGTCCTGTAGATTTTGCTCATGAACTGAACTGGATGCACGTGCAGCTGCAGCTTTGCTAGCTAACAGAAATAAGACCCCAGAGTTTTCACTGCAGCGCCATATTCATGAAAAAAATGTGTGTGATTATGAAGCTAGCGGCCTTTAATGTAAATACAGTAACCCACCAGTTACTAACCAGGAAGTCTACTGAGTGCATTTGGCCCGCATGATCATCCCACTGAGGGGAGGGGGGGAGGCCAACTGGCAGCTCGTTTATTGTAACTGATGATGTGTGGTTGGAAGATCCCATCCAGCAGCGACGCTGACAGAAGTGACTACCCCCAGCCGGACCCCTGCAACTTGGACGTGCGTGTCATGCTGTAAGGCATGCTGGGAGCATTCCTCAGATGTGCCCTCATTGGCGAGCCAGCTCTGCCAGGAAATAGGTTTTATTTTGCACAAACACAAAGCCTCGATGACGGGACGGTGGAAGGGGGGAGATATTATGGATTCTGGTGAGGTAGACCGCACATCTGAGTGCAAAAACCCCCCCATAAACACACATAAAGAAAGCATGCACTCACAAGCAGAGATATGCACACACACACACACACACACTCAGAAAACCATAAACCCAAAAACACCTACGTCATCTAGCTTCTTTTTCTTTTTTTATAGGTCTTGTGTAGTGGAGGAACGGGGCCAGGACATTGCTGAGTAATGAGTAACTGCAGGGCAAAGATGGTCTAGATGTGGTCCAATTAGCACTGTGTTTAGAACCACACATATTTCCCTTATGTGTCCTGTATTACACTGTGTATACAAGCTGCAACCAGGCATCCTGCAGTGTTATACAATATGATCCCAGTTTCCTGGGAACGTATAAACCAGACTATAAAATACAAGTTCAGCACTGGACGGAGAGCCAGGTGTCATGCGTTAGTTGTCTCTTAAGTGCACCATGTGATAATCCAGCATTATCAAGTGTGTTTATGTTACATAAGACTTGAAGGGTCTCTGTGGATGACCGGACCTCTCTGCAGCTCTCTACTTCAGCTAAGATGGAGGGAAAGATAGAAGGAGCTCGTTAAGTCCTGAGTCAACATCTGAACGTCAGTGTCGAATGGATGATGTTTGAAACGAAGTGGGGGGGAATTTATTTGATGTGTTTTTCAAATCTTGTTTGACACAATTAATGATCCAAATGCAAACAGAAGTGTTACCCCACAACCAAACCATCGCTCCTGCGTTTATGGTCAGGGCTTTCATCACACACTTTTAGGGTTTTACACTTTTAGTAAGCAATCTGGTGATGATTTCTTCTGCAGAACAAACTCTGCACACTTAAAAAAAAAGCATCTAAAAACTCACTTTTCTCTTTGACTTTTTCCTTTCTTCAAAACTTAAGTTTGTGCAGTTTGTCTCATTGTCTCTACGCGTTGTTCACACTAAAAAAGTGCTAA
>JAPZDV010000005.1:20608705-20620697 GCA_029814665.1 Acanthurus lineatus | reverse complement strand
TTCACACTAAAAAAGTGCTAAATAAAATGCTGTTGAAAAAAAGTTAAGAAATATTTCACTTCAGTTATGAGAAACATAAAGTTTATAACTCATTCTTATTCTAACGGGTCATTTCTATGGCTAAAAATAACTGGGCCTGTCAGCTCTCAATTCTGAATTACAAGTAAACATTGGCCTGTAAAATGCAGTTTTATTAAGTTTTTATTGTCCCACCAAGTCAGTTTTTTGCAATTAAGAGACTCAGAACAATTTTCAGTCCCTTTCACCGTGATCTCTTGTCATTATGGACTAGTCTGCTCACTTAGCTGTAATTTACTTTCTCCAGTGTCCTTAACTGTGTTATAAAGTCCAGACTGAAGAGACACCAGTTCAGATGGTGGTTAGTAATGTCAGGTTTTCCATGATTGAGTAATCAGATACCGACATCCTCCTTCGTAAACCCGCTAACCTTTGCATGTTAGCGTGGTTTCCCGGTGTGGTCGGTTCGGTTGTTTCCCCTTAAAAAAAGTGAAAATATTGAGTCTTTTCATACTTTCCGATGAATTCTGTGATTGTTTTGTGTCATCTAAACTTTAAACCTTTCAGGTCTGAAAAGAAACTGTGTTTTCCCGACAAAGACCTTTTGTTTCTTCGGGGTCATTGTCTCTCCGTTAAAAAAAGGCTGGTTTGATCTTTTTACAGAAACAGCCTCTTTCTGGGTTTTGACTTCTGGTTTGGTGGTTTTTGTTGTACAAACTGTGAGACTTTGACACTCTGCTGTTCACATCCTATTTCTTTGCGACAGTCAGTGTTGGTTTCTTTTAACCGTGACCACAATCTGTCCCAAAGCTGCCCAAGTAGTTTTTAGCCATGCTAGCAGCACGACTCATGGAGTGGTGATGTTTGTTGGTAGGTCAACCACTTTGGTCCGGGCTGAAATATCTGAAAAAGTGTTCAACAGATTGCCATGAAATGTAGTTTGGACATTCACGGGTCACGGACGATGATTCCTGCAGACTTTGGTGACTTTTATTTTAGTGCCAATCCTAATTTTTTTTTGATGTTGAGTAAAATGTCTTGACAACTAGTTATGATTCCCCCTTTATGATGAATATCAGTCATTTTGGTGTTCATTAATCTTCATCAGATGCCATCGGCAGCTTAAAGCTTTAACTTTAAAATACTTATATTTGGTTTACAGTCAAATAGCTGAAATGCCAACTGCATTACTTTTTATCCAACACTAATTAGCTAAACTTAGCATGCTATTATGAAAGTTATGGTGAACGTGATAAACAATATATGTGCTAAATGATGCGTGTTAGTATTTTTATTCGGAGCACGTTAAGAGCTGTGATCACATCCATAAACACTTCAGATTTGACATCAGGACGGACAACAACAGCTGCAGACTCGCACACAGATGCATTTCACACAAACTCGTTAGAAAACAAGTTGGTGACTTCACAACATTGAGAGGAGAGAAAAAATTTAATATAAAAAGAATCTCATCACAGCCTCCAAATGCAAATGCAGGAACACGTGCGAGTCAGATTACGTCGATTTTATTTATAAAATAACAACATAAGTCATCTGAAGTCATTTCAGAGCAAGTCTGGACCTCACTCTATAATTTACTGATACCAACGATTGTAAGTAACTCCTACATGAGCAGACATGTAGTTGGGCAGGTGACCAAATGTACATCAGGCAGAAACCTCTCGCTCTGGAGATGTGATGAATTAAGCTTTCGTCTGTTGTTGTGCCTAAAAATATCAGGATCTTAACGGAGAGATCAGAAAACAGCCGTATGAATCAGTTTTGTTATGGCATTTCGAAGGCACTGACATACAACCTTTTGTCTTTTTTACTAAATCACGTACATGCTTATCTGTAATTGTAATGAATAGATGATTGCATAATGCACTGAGCTATTCTTTTTTTATATGCAAGAGTTCAGTCAGGCCACAGAAATAAAAACATTAGCGTAATGATGAAGGATAGTCTGAACGAGGCTTTTTTTTCAAGGTTATTTTCGTAATCTTTCTGTCTTATTACCATTTTGGGACACAAACAGAGTTAAAATATTAAGAGTGAAGGAGAAAGGGGTGACTTTAATAGGTGTGTGCGTGCATGTGTGTGTACGTAAGTGTGACTGAGTGGACCTTGTCCGTACACACAGAGTACAAAATGCCTTGCAGATGCCTTTAGAGACTCCCTCCTCCGTCACATGTTGGAAAAGGCTTCTGGTTACATAACAGAGCGAGCGCTCGGGTCCGTATCAGTAGGAGCGGGGACAGGCGTGGTGAGAAACGCCGAGAAGTCAGAGGTGGTTTAGGGTCGCCGACGACGCACGGGTTTTTCCCACAGCGAGGAACGTCCACTCTCCTCTCCTACAGTCCTGAGGGATCTCTGGCATTTTCATGGCCCCCCTACCCCGAGGGGATGGGAACGGGAATAAGCACACACACACTCGAACTCGAACCCAAACTCTAAATACACACACACACACACGGACCCGTACAACCCCTCCTTCATCAGCAACATGTTTACATTTCTGGGACATGGCTGTGTGAAAGCTGCAGATGAAGGAGCACGGAGCATGAGAGCCAACAGCTGCGTGTGTGTGTGTGCGTTTGTGTGTACTTGTGTGTGTGTGTGTGCATGCCCTTTTGATGTGTGTTATTGAGAACGATGAAATAATAGGCTCGACCGTTAGTGAACATTATGTTTTACAACTTTAGAAGTCGGGACAGTACAGTTATGAAGGTGACCTCATTGTCTGACTGTATTTACTAGATAAACTGTCCAAGTTATTTAAAGTAGATATTATTTGGTTTTATTATCAAATGATTATGAAATAAAACTAGCAAAATTAGTTGCCATTTATACATTTCAATAATAAAAATCAAGTCTTAAGACATATGAGTGATAAACAGTTCATTGCATTCATTTCAATCTTGCCACATGTGATTTGTGCACATTTGTCTTTGTTACCTTTATTAGAAAATATCATTAAAGTGGTGATTTCTCTTTCTGGTAGGAAAATGTACTTGTAAATAGTGTTCATGTTTGCACATTATATATTATGCTTAAGAGGGAAGAGACCACAAGTTTTTTTTGCTGATTTACACTAAAAACTGTAGTGAAATAACAGCCTCTGCAGGTGAAAGTAAACTCTCTGTTTGTCCTCCAGTTTTTAAGTGTCAGGTGTTCAGGATTTGCTCTGAGGTGGCTGCAGCTCCACTGAAGCACGATTGCCTTTTTTGGGGAAAACATTTGTTAAGACTCTTGCAAAACAGCTGTGCTTTTATTTTGACGGCAAACAAACACATTTAAAGTTTTTTTGCCTTCTTCCTATAAAATAAAAACTCATGATGCTCTGTCACTGAGGGAAGGAGCATCTTTACACTTTGATTTTACTTTCAGCCTCTCACAGTGACACAATAGCTGTTGCTGTAGTTTTTAGCAGCTGAGATTTAAAAATGCCTGAATTAATTTTTATGAAATAAGATGGAAGCTTCAGGTAAACCATCATCATATCAACCAGTATCAGGGCCTGCAGTTTGTGTTTTTCCCACTAGAAGGCACTGCTGGGCACGTCAGCCTGAGGCCTCTGCAGGTGTCCTGGGTCACTTCAGTTAGTCTGTGTTTCATCCACTGAGATAAAAAGGGTTTAACACAAAGATAAAACTCATAATGCTGCAACAAATAGATAATCAGATGTATGTTTTAAGTCAATAAGGTATTTATTCATATTTTTATTTACAAGATACCTGAGACTGCAATCAGCAAACAGTCCCAACTTGCATGAGTAAGTAGTTGACTTACTTAGTAGTCACATTTAACCTTTCGTTTCATCTCCAGTGAGACTTGCTGTATAAGTTTTCATCAAAGCAGAAATGAAATTTTTTGCATCATTCCAGCAGTTTCAGTGTTAATCATGGCTTGTCTAACGTTGCTACACTCACAGTGTGAGCTGCTGCACAACATGAGGCGTAAACAACGAGTAGAGCTGCCAGTCTGAGTGGTGTGAGGTTTTTATGTTTCTGAAGAAAACAATTGTACTCAAAAATGTGTAAAACTGTCCAGAGAGGGGGAGGGAGAAGGGAGGGGGGGGGGAGGCATGGAGGAGAGGAGAAGATGAGTGGCTCTCAGCACACACCCTTAGTCTGACTCACACACACACAAACACTTATAGACACAAGGATACTTAAAACAACAGCTTCCCATGTGTGGACGGTGACACCACACACACACACACTCTGTCAGGGTGTTACACGTGACCACACACACACCCAACAAACACACACACACACACACACACACACACACACCCACACACACACACACACACATACACACAGCATAAAGTGTCAATAAAAAGTCTGTGAACCGTTTATAGTTTTATGAATTTCCATGTAAATGTGATCAGACCTTCATTTAACTCCTAAACTAGATAAAAAAAAGAACAAATAATTAGCTAAATATCTGTAAGAAACTGATCCAACATTAAATGTCTTTGTTGAAAAAAGTCTGTGAACTTCATGAAAGTTCAGATCACTTACAGAAGTAATTGAGTCAGTGGTTTTACTCAATGAGATGACATTCAGGTGCGAGTTTAACAGTTTCTATTCTATTAAAAAGACGTAAATCTGGGTCTTTACTGTCAAAGTCTGGTCTTCAGATATGTGGAAGTGTGCCGCGCCGCCATCAGAGGAGATCTCTGCCAAACTCTGACGAAAAGGTTTTTATGATCACCACACTGGAAAAGGTTAAAAAACCATTTCTGAAGAGTTTGGTCTTTACTTATTTACCGTTCAGCAACAAATGTACAAATGGAAGAAATTATCATGGCTACTTTCCCAAAAGGTTGTCTTCCAAAAGAAAAAAGAAAAAAGAAATAAAGTCAAAAATAGCGAAGATCCCAAGGGTAATATTTAAGCATCTACGCTGGCTAATGTCAACGCTCGTGAGAAACTGGACTGTCTTTGCAACTTAGAGACACAAATGATGCTGAAATCGGTGCTACATATCCAGAGATAACAGAGAAAAAAAACAGTGATATTCTTTTGCTTAAATGTAAAAAAAACCTACAATAACGAAAGTGCGTCGCGCCACATCAGACACATAAACACTTCAGCTGGTTGGTGATTTTCTGCTCAGTTGGCAGCACTTGGCTGTGGCTCGTCTGTTCAAAACAAGGTGCAATGAGGCGACTGGCTGGTCACAAGCTGCCTCTTTTTACAGCTTAACAGTAAAGAAAATCTGAACTAAACATTTTAATCTGAGAAATTACAGTCTCTATGTGTCCTCTTAGGAAGGACTTTTTGCTTTTTGCTTCTGTGAAGATGGGAATACAAAAATATGGAAGTTCAAATAAAAGTCCTGGGAACTGCAAAAGGCCGCCAAGAGATGAGAAATGTTTCACTTAGCGGACTTTTGCCAACGAATGAGCTCTGGCTGAAGGGACAATGAAAGCTTAACATAGTTCATTTGCACATAATACCCTCATTGTAACGATACAAATCTGTTTAAAACTGTGAAGTTTTTCCGTAAGTGTTGATGGACTGAAACAATGAGTGTTTTCTTTCGTTCTCTCTGTTTCACACATGCGTATAAAATCCATTATATCCTCCCTCAGCTTACTGACTGAATTTAAACGCTGAATCTGTCCAACACTCACAATCGATGCCGTCTGCTTCCTCTCGTAGAGTAACTCTCTCTTTACTCCTCTCACGCCCACTCACACAAACACACACCCAAAGTGCTGATTTTAACCACCCTGCTGTCCACGCTGAGCTGGCTGGGCTGAGCTAAATGGGCTGTGTCTCAAGCTCTAAAGATGCACGACTGTATATTTAGCCTCCGGGTCATTGCCCCGGAGGCTCTGCCATGGGCCACGTTTATCCTCGCCACTCAGGAGAGGAAACTCCCAGCAATGCTATAGCTACCTCTGCTTTCCTAAAAAGAACTGGGCTATAATTTGTTAAATTGGTCAAAGGAGCCACTGTGCTCATGTGAAAAAAAGCACATGGCACAGTGTTGGCAGAGATAAAGAGCTGTGGGTGAAAGTCAAACTGATATGCTGCACTGAAAGGACACATGGTCTCTTTTTGTTCATATGTTTTTTAATGTAACAGGTTTATAAGGACATAAGCTCTGTATTATTGTGGTGGTGATACACTTTTAGCTCGTCACATGTTGACAGTTGGTCTGAATCACTTTGGAGACACTTTTATAAAATCTTGGTACCCCTTTAGCCTCCGTGTGCGACGCACAAAGCCTTCCTGCCTTGTGAAACTGTCACTGTTTTAACTTAAAACAGACCCGGCGCTCTGACCCGACCATCAGCCCTTTGAAACTTGTACTTTGTTGGGTGGAGCAGTTTCTATGAGCGTCCATATTGCCTCAGATGGGGTTGTATTGTAGTTATTTAGAGCCCTATGCATTGCTGACAGACACTATAGGGGTACCCGCTGCTTTGAAAAGTAATGCCAAGGGGTCCTGACAAGTTGGGAGCGATCAGTAGCTTCAAACTGAGGCAACTGATCAATTTCTGTTTGCATCACGGAAACTGAATGATCAATTGAAAAATAAGTCTTAATAATAGCTGTATAACTTGGAAACATGATCTTAGTGAGTTCAGTATATATATCAGTACATGATAGACATGATTGCTAAAGCTACAATTAAGAACTTGAATGTGCTTCTATCCTATTTATTATTGGTAGAACTTTAGTATAAGTTGTTCAAAATCAAAGCATGTATCAGTAATGATAAGTTTTGACAAAACTCAGCAGTGAGCACCAGTTAATATATATATATATATTAACTGGGTGTTGATCATCATCAACTTGTTAACCACCCAGATTTATTCATTTTGAGCCATAAATCAGGAAATACTGACCTTGTTTTCCGTTCCTCTTCTGTCATAGTCTTTGTCTATTATTATATCTGCTAATATTTTGCAGCCACATTGGAGATCAACAGCCTGTATTTAGCTCCTCTCATGAGAACAAATGCAATATGATGCTCAGATGACTTGGCTCAAGGTGATGGCATGGCTGTGAACAAGAGATGTGCTCAGGAGTGTGAAATCTGAGTATGTGCAATGAATAATGTTCTTCATTTTAACAAGAGTGAATTACTGTCAAACCAATACTCATAACTGGAGAGATAAAGTGTAAAAGTTATTATCAGAAGTGCATATCTAAATATTTACCACATGGGAACTGTAGTGTTTGTGGTTTTGTTTTCCCTGCAGGTGCTGCAAAGCTCTCTGATGAAGAATTTTTCTTTTTTTTTTTAGTCTCTGTATGTTCCATGAGTACATTTTCAGACCATAACGGTGTTTTTGATTTGAAGAGTCTGCATCAATCTGCTCTGTGGTCGAGTGGCTGACATTTACTGTTGTGCCACAGTACATTCTGTTGCAGTGTGGGGGGGTTTTTAAGATGCTCAGCTGTTTGACAGAAACTCTCATTATGACCCTCGGCTGCATTATTCTGCAAAATTCACACATGATTTCATTTTAAAAATTAAATATTCAGAATTAAGAATCAACCTTATTTAAAGCTCTAAAGTTATGCATAATAAAGGGTGGGGTGGCTTTGAGTTACAGATGTTTCCAGGTGTCACAAAGTCACTTGTAGCTCTGTGTTTTGTTAAAAATATGTTCTGGCTTCTTACCAGAGCATTAAACCAGAGCACACGCAGCCAGCAGCTTGTTCATCCACTGTGACTCTGAACACAGTTCAGGACCGTGGGGACTGAACTTTAATCTGAATTTCACTGTGACACAGCAAATCCTGAGGCCACAGCTCTGAGTGCAGCTCTGTTGTTTAACTCAAAGCATTTAGTCATTAGAGGCTATAAATATACATTCTTTTCAAGCCTGGTCTCACTTCTGGCTTTGATTTTGAAATCAGATTAATTCTTCGTGGTCTGCAAGAATTGTCACGATGAAAAAAAAACGTCTTTGATAACTTTGCTCGACTCAGAGTCGCTGTTTCCCTTCAAATGTTTCATTTCAAGAGGACTGTTTTGCTGATACACAGCTTCCCAGGCTTCCTCGTGCTTTCAGAATTAGTCTCAACATCAATACAAGTAGAAACACACACACACACACACACGCTCACACACACACTGCGGCCATCTGGCTGCAATTGTGCAAAGCGGAAACGCTCATGTTGGCATATATCACTGGGAGATTTGTTTGTGTCTCTGTGTGTTTTTCTGGGTATACACACAATAGGGTCTATTTGTGTGAAACTGCCTGCGGCTGCAAATTTTGGTGTCTGAGCAAATCCACAGTCTGCATTCAGAGACTCACGCGTCAATCTGGTGTTTCCTCATCTTTTATTCTTAGGGGCGACTTTGTCTTCGATGTGTCTGACATACAACAACACCTACACACACCTACCTTCAGTAAACAAATTGTTTCTGTGGCATTCAGTTTTGTTTTTGAAGTTTGGATGTCATAAGTTGGTATGTCAATAGTGAGGCTGGAGTTTGGGGTTGTGTTAGGATGATTTCCTGGTCGGTGGTTTACTTGGGCGTTTGGAGACTGTATTCTTGGGGCCCGAGCAGCCAGACTGTAATTTACCCTTTGCATTTACTGTTTATATTCCAGTGCAGCTTTCTGCAGAAGCAGAAGCATCGCAGCTCGCTGTGTGGGGCTGTCCACTGTTTTCTTCCATGGAGGAGCCTTTCACCACGAAGTTTCCTCCATCCAAAATAAGACTTACAGTATTTAACTGTGTAAATAGTAGTTGTCCTATATTTATAGTGATATAATGAATGATATTTTTATTTTAGCAGCTCCCATGAAAATCAACAATAAGTGACCTTACTAACAACTACTGAATCTGTGTCAAAGCCTGATAACTCCCTCCTCTCTTCCATAGAACTCTATTGTTGTAAAATAATGATTTACAACTCGTCAGTGAGTCACACACTCAGCACAACCAACACACACACACACACTGTAGTTTATATTGACTCAATCCCAAATTCTGTCTAGTTTAGACTGTGTATTGATAAGCTGCTGATAAAATTCCCCTGAAAAGCATTATTTTCTCTCGTTTTAGTAACATTACACTTTTTAAACTCAAGATCCATTAGATGCTTTGGATGGGGTGTCACAGTCAGAGAGAATTAAGAGGCAGACAAACACATTGTTAGTTATTGTTTTTTTATGAGAAACAATGACAAAATCTGAATCTGGAATGTCATTTTTTGTCACCTTCAACATTAACTTTGAAAATTTGAATGGTCTTAAATCTGCAGCATGCAAAAGCTGTGCAAATCCTCCCGCATCACTCGGCTAATCCCTCCCACCAAACCTGCATGTTTCAACAGCAGCAGGAGTGTGTTTTCCAGTGAAACCTCATGTCTCGTAATCTCTGTTCTCCATGCAGTGAGCCTGATTTCTAATGTCAGTTTTTCTTAAAGAAGCTCCAGGCTCTAACAGCTAATAGATACACACACACACACAGAGTTATTCCCGGCTGGTTGTCATCATGCCTCTTTGCCACTTGTTAATACGAGCACCATGTTGTTGAACATATGGAGCCTAAACCTCCATGTGGAGCAATGGGTGTGTTCATACACACATGTTCAGGACTATATGATGTTGTAGGGGAAAAAAAGAGACTCAAAACTTGAAAAGCTGCAAGATGTTCTGCCTCTGAATCAGACTTTTACCATCTGAGCTGGTGATTGGTTAAAGTCTCAAGTCACTGGCGTCATATTTTAAAGCCTGAAAACAGAGTCAAGAGGAGCTGCAGGGGTCTAGTTTCCCCTCAGACCACTTAAACTACAATACAGCGAACACTTCTTGTGGTTATTGTGAAACTTCTTACAGCCTTTGTCAACATACTTTCTGCCTGCTCAGTCAGGACGCACTCATGTTATTTACTACGTTCAGTCTCTGCTTTATAGGTTTTGTAGTTAAAAAAACGCCACTCTCCTCCCCGCTGCGTACAGATATGACTGATGTTTTTAATACTGCTTAGACAGAATTTTTTCTGCCTCATTTAGTGAGTAACATCTGTGCTTGTGTGGTAGTCTGCGGCGAGCGAGCCCACACCAGCTCATGACATCAGAAAAATCGCTCTGATGTTTTCTCCTCCTGATCTCCGCCATGAATCCCTCTTCTTTTCTCTCATCTTTTCTCCCTCTAAACCCTCAAAACTGTCCGTCCTTCTGTCTTCATTTTTTACTCGTTCTGCCTCTCAGTCCGTCCTGACTCTCCTTCTCTTTCTACCTCCTTTAATCTGTCTTTTTTCTGTCTCCCTCTCCTCTCTGTTGGCCTGCTCTCTCTCCTTCTCTTGTCTTTAGCTGTATATGGCACTGAAATCCTCGGATGGTCTCTCTGGTTCTTGGCTAATGGAAGTAGACTTGTCTCTTTGTGTAAATATTTGCACAGAGGGATTATAGACGGTCCCACGCATCGAAGGTGGAGCCCCCTCTCTGTTTCAGGCCACATTAGGGCAAAGAATGGTGCTGAGTGTGACTCGGACATTGCATGAGAGGAGATGATGTGATATGACACAACCTAACACAACATGGCAGGGTGGGTGTGGGGGGGGATTTTTCAGGCATGAAATGTTGCAGGTATTGATCTCAGTTTCTGTCCCTCTCTGTTTTTTTTTCTGCACAGGCCCCCAGCAGCGATCTCCCTCTCAAACATGTAGACACCATGGTGAGTTACAACTTGCTTTTGCATGACAGTTTTTTCCCTTTTTTTAAAAAAAACTTAACTCACTGTTTATCCTCAGATCCAATCACCTCTTCTGTTTAAATTATGGAATTGAAGGAGCAAATTTTTCTTCCACTATGACACTAAAACACACTGATCATGTGTTTGACTCCATAAAGGTATTAGAGAGACGTTGCAGCTGTTTAACAACTGAAAACTCTTATCAATTACAACTTCAGGTGTGTATTTGATACACAACAAACTGAAAAAACATCATTTTATTCATCCTCTGAGTCCACAGGAAGAGCTCTGTTTACTGCTGATGGTCTGATCGGCCTTTTGAGTACAAATCTAATCTTCTCTCTAACTCATGGAATTTCCAAAGTAAAATAAAAATGCACATATCCAAGTTCACATCAAGCACAAAGTACCAGCTTGTTGCACTAAAACAGGGGTCGGCAACCCGCGGCTCTTTCGTCGCTCTGCTGCGGCTTCCTGTGTCTGAGGAAAATAAATAATGAGTATTTAATTTAAGTTTATTTAATTTCTTTAGTTTATTTTTAAAATGTAATTCTAAATTTGAAGATTATGGTGCTCTTGTAACATTAAAATAAAACGTGTTTTATTTTCTGTTTTTCTTTTCTTTTTTTTGGTCGCTCAAAATATGCGTCACATCCGGGACATGCCCGACATCCGCCGGCGTGCAATTCATTGAGCTTTTCAAATCCCCGGTAGGCCAACTATAAATAATTCCAAGAAAAGAAAAGTTTCTGAAGAAAACCGCACATTTAATGCTACGTGGGCAGAGTCATTTTCTTTTACTGCTGACGAGAGTGGCTTACCAGTCTGCTTAATATGTGGTGAGAAATTAGGTAAAAAAGCTAAAAAAAAAAAAAAAAAAAATATAGGCAGTGTTATCTTCATTTTAGATGTCAAAAAAAAAAAAAAAGAGCCTTAAGTGTCTTATGATTTCATATGTGATGTTATGATAGATGTTAGCATTGTCAGCATTGCTGTCATTGGTCCATACTTGTTTTGGTATCTTGTTCTTGAGTGAATTAAAAAATTAAAAATCACAAAAACAAAAACAAATAAATAAGTGAATGAGTGAATAAATAAATAAATAAATAAATTAATTAATTAATTAAAAATTAAAGAATTTTAAAAAAAGATAAATAAATAAATAAACCAAAAGTGAGAGTTCCATGCGTAGCAACGGTTGCTACGCAGACGCCTTTGTTTTGCTTTGATCTTTACTTGCTTTGATCTTACCTGCTTTGATCTTACCTGCTTTGATCTGAGCAAAAC
>JAPZDV010000005.1:20594584-20608605 GCA_029814665.1 Acanthurus lineatus | reverse complement strand
AAGTGGTCAGTCGAGGAATTGCAAGTTTTTGTACTTCCTGGTTGGCTTCAATGCGGAAGTGGGGAGTTTGCCCCTTGAGTTTACCCTGGGGAGCTCCAGTTTCTTCAGTTAGTATCTTAAATTGGCTTTGTGAATAAAAATTAATCAAATCAATTATTGATAAAAATAAAAGTGTTGAAATTTGAATTACTTACTTACTTCATTATTTTTTATATAGATTGGTAAACTAATTCATTTTTTGCCCACCTGCATTGTTGTTGACGCCTTTTCCACACGTGCAGACACGTTGTTGGCGTGTTTGTGTTTACTCAAACATGTGCATTAATGGCTACTGATAGCGAGTGTCATGGCAAAACGAGTCTCCTTCTGTGGATATATATCTCTTTTGTTTAGCACAAATTAGCATGTTGTTATCATGTTTGTGTTTGTATAGACCAGTTTTAATTTTGACAGCAAATTCTGATTTAGTCTTAGTCTTTTGAATAACACACCATTTAGTTTTAGTCATATTTTAGTAATCTAAAATCTTTTAGTCTAAGTTTTAGTCGACTAAATATCATAAGAGTTTTAGTCCTAGTCTAGTCTTTTAGTCTTTTAGTCTTTGTCTAGTTTTAGTCTATATTTTAGACCAAATATTAGCAGATTTTAGTCGACTTTGATATGGTGTGGAGTTCTGCAAACTCGTCTTTGTCCCCCTGTGAGTGTGTAGCTGCTGTTACACGAAAAAGATATATGCAGTGTTATCTTCATTTTAGATGTCAAAAGGGTTTAGCGACTCTCTGTGTTTGGAAAAACGGGTCCGAACGGCTCTTTGAGTGTCTAAGGTTGCCGAACCCCTGATCTAGATGACGTCTGACTGCATTGCTGTTAAAACGAGACCATCAGGTATCTCTGTGCTGGGAAACGAGCCAGGCTGCTGCAGCAAACAGCTGATTCTGTCCCCATCAGACCTTTTTCCTTCATCGTTCATCAGAGACACATTTCATATTAAACCGTGTGATTAGCAGCTGATTTGTGAGCAGGAACATTTGGCGGTTCTATGCAGCAATGCTCTGCGAATCCTGACAAAATGATATTGGTTTATCATGAGTGTGAATTGCTTTCTTAAGTCAAAAATAAGGTTCTGGACATATTCTGCTCATGGTAAATAAAATGTGGTTGGGATATGGATGAGGATAGGCAGCTATAAGCCTGGTTAACTCAGTGCTAGATTGCTGTTTGTTGCAGATCTGTGTAGGGGGGCCATCCCTGCTCCTACATGGAACTCGTATGTGTTAAAACTCAGCCTTTACAGCCTAAACAGGGACTTCATTTTGGCACAGGGTGTAAAAACACGAGGTGCAAACTCACCAGTGTGGATAAAACCCATCAGTACTGGGATGAATGATACAGATGAGGCAGCATATATGGGCTGCTTTACATGCAGCCTTTTACAGTGTTTAATTCGGTGCCACACATGTTAGAAAACAGATGATTTGAGTCCACATGTCACTTCTTTGTTGGATTTTTCATGTGGATATTTTGGATTTCAGCCTCAGACACCAAAGGTAGAGATAATGAGACAAACTTGACAAATTCTATGATATCACTCTTTATCCTGCACATAATCACTTTAGAAACACTGATTAAACTTTAATAAATTGGTAATTGCTTAAGAGTTAAGACCCTCTCCTTCATGCCTGCACATCAGGTCATAATGTGTAAAAATATGAGAATATGTGTTCACTTTGGACTCACTCGTAGTTTTCTGTGATGCAACTTTTTGCGAGTTGTGTTTTGTCTGGGAAAGAAAGGATCAAGTAACCGTCTGAGTTACCACCCAAAGCCAAGTGCCCACTTTCTCCACAAGAACCAAAATAAACACCAATGCCCCATTGTGCGTGTGTGTGTGTGTGGCTGCTGTTATTGGCATTTCCTCTGTTATTCTTCAGTTTTCTCCCTCAGTGTTGTACAGAAGAGCTGCAGCGCCTCTGTTTTAAAGCCCCACTGGAGCTTCACATCAGACGGTCTCAGCTCATAATTTGCTCTGCACCTTCACTGAGGACCAGAGCCTGAAACACACTCATCAGACGTCTGCATGCATGCGTTAATGGTGCAAATGCAGGAGTTTATGTCTGCGGGTGTGTGTGCAGCTGCTACTGTCTGGTCATGGGCATTTGCTGTGTGGTTTTACTGTGACGTCTTGGTGTGTTTGACCACGCCTCATCGCCTCGGAGCATCGGAGAGATTCGTCTCATGACTACATGAGCTTCTCCCGCTTCATTGGATCAGTTTCTACCTCAGCTGGCTTGATGCTCTTCCACTTCTTTACTTCACTGGCTCCTTTTACTTTGTCTTATTTAAACATCGTGGTGTAAACATAAAAAAAAAGTAGACATGTCATGTGCACATTGTTTAACATGAATTTCCATGATATTCACTCATTCTGTTATAATATTAGTGAGAGGAAGACAGGACAAGGACAAGAAAAGAGGGAATTTTTAAAATGTTTTGAATGATTATTTAGATACAATAGAAGAAACAAAAACAGCATTCAAGTGCAATTCACGTCAGAATGAGATTTCACAAATACACACAAGTTTATTCTTAATATGGCATTTGATGTGACTCAACACACACACACACACACACACACACACGGATGAAAGGTTTCAGTCAGCTGATTTATGTATGAGTGTGTTTGTGCACATAAACAGGAATCTGACCCCACATGTTTACTGAAAGAGACAGAAAAGGGTTGGCAGCTGCGATTTAGATCCGAACACAGATGAGAAGGAGGGAGAGAGAGAGAGGGAGGGAGGGAAAAGTTGAATATGAGGGGAGATAACGTGATGGGAGGCTGAGTGCGAGGGGGGGAGGGTGGCCAATGGACAGACAGACAGAGAGAGAGGAGGGAAGGAAGGAAGGAAGGAGGGAGAGAGAGAGAGGAGGAGAACACAGAGCTGACAGAGGGACGAGACGAGGAGCGCTGTGGAGGAGTTCGGTCTGAGCCGGAGCATGCAGTGGCCCACTGCAGGCAGCTGCCCAAAATAGAGCCCGTGGTTTTTTCCTTTTTTCTTCCTCTTCTGCTTCTTCCCCTTCTCCTCCTCCTCCTCCTCCTCCTTCTCCGCTGTCAGAGAAAAAGGGAGAGGTTTTCTCACAGAGGAAACTTCACTGCCGGACAGAAAGCAGTGGGGAGCTCTCCAGAGATGAACCGAGAAGGGTCGCTGAGGAGGCGGCTCTCCTCTCTGAGGGGGGCATGGCGATGGAGTACGGGTTACCTTTTCAGGAAGGTAGGATGCGATGGAGGCGCACGCGGACGGATGTTTGGATGGATTTAGTCAACACGGGTCCTGTTGCTTGTGTTTTTCTTTTCCACTCCTTCATCGCTTTGTTTTTTTTCTGTTATGGAAGAGTTTCTCTCGTCTCCTTCGCAGAGTTTTACCAGCCCCCAACGTCTTTTTCCCCTCCTCCCTCTCTCTCGCTCTTTCTCAGATGGTTAATTTGAATGGCCTGCTTGTAAAGTCAACCTCCACAGATGGTTTTCATCTGGAAACAGGCCTGCTGGACCCCCCACTCCAGTTCCCACCTCCTCCTCCTCCTCCTCCTCCGCTTCACCGCTACTTCGCCTCCCCCCTGTTCTTCCTCATGCAAGTTCTCAAAGTGAGGGAAACAGGTCTTATTGTGCAGATTGTGTGAAGTTCAGGAGCTCATGTCTTCAATCTTTGGGCTTCTTCAGAGCTTCTGAGATGAGAAACTGATTCAAACACCTGAAATATGAGTTCAGGATTTCTGTTGTTGCTTTACGGTGTCCTGCTTGTTTAGAAACTTAATGTCTTGCTGTTTTGTGTGGAAAATGAAGCAAAACTCAAATCAGGATTCAGTGAAATAAACAGCTGCGTGGTTCACTTCATTCACGTCATGACGGTGCTTGAACATTGCGATGTCTTTTAGTTTCTCAGTGACAGAAACGTCAGTGTGACCGCAGAGAAAGTCCTCCTCTTGTTGCTGACTGTAACTGCACTGCGAGCCTTTGATTCAGCCAGATGGCTGCACTTTAACTTAAATATTGTGGCTCATAAAACGCTCGGCGCACCAATTCAGACTAATTTGAGTGGAAAACTATGAATTAACTGCCATCTTCACTGCACAACATAAACACCATCTCCCTCGAACTCCCCATCAGACGTCTGTTTGCATGCTGGTTTGACTGCTGGCATCATGTGCTGCATTTTGGTGCCATTAAAACAAAAACTAAGGGATGGTTTGGTCACCTCACAGTTGTCCAGTGAAGAGTCCTTTTTCTGGCTTTCAGGAAAAATGAGTCTCAGAGCTCCACACTTCCCTCCTAATACTCTGCATCTGTCTCTGGACCTTCTTTTTTTTTTAACCGTTTCTTGCTCATTCATCTCTGTCCTCCTCTGGCGACTCGTTGCACTTAATAGCCCCCGTGTTGCAACATACTGAGACGTTTAGGCCGAAGCACTGGCAGAAAATGGGGGGGGGGGGATTTGCTTTGTGTCGCCTCAGTTGAGCCACAGACTCGTGTGAATGTTTTAGATGTGAGATGAAGCAATGGGGCATGCAGCTTGTTGAAATGAAGCGGATTTGCTGGAAAAGAAAAAAGGCACACGGGCAAAACTATTAACTACAGTGAGTCTGATGATGTTTTCTCAGAGCGTAGGAAGTGCAAGAGTGTGCCCCCTCCTCCCCCAGCAACAATTTAAATTGTTTCCCCCTTAGCTCCACCAAAAGATAGAGATTTATCAACACACTCTGTTCCCTGCTGGCTTAAGACTGCAGGTTTACCAGTGCATGTGCCCTGCTGCTCTCAGAGGGCTGCAGGCTTTTAATAACCTGAGGAAGTTTTTCATGCACTAAAAAAGCAGCAGTGGTGAGAATCGCTTATATTCATTGATCAGTGCAGACTGGTTTGCTGATGTTCCTGCTTTAATCAAATCATCAGATTTAAATGTCTGCTGGCCAGAAAGTGTTTGACTGAAACAGTTTATTTACTTGTTTACTGTTGCTTTGCATTTGCTTCATGTATTTTGTTTGCTGTTGCTCATAAGTTCACCAAAGTGGCAGCAGAGTGATTAAACCTGAACCAGACAGGGTTCTTTCAGCACAAAGTCTGAGACAATTTGTTCCTGCAGAAACACCAACATTTCACTCTGAATGCATCATTTGAATGAACCTCCAACCTGTTTGCTCCTCACCTGAGCACCAACAGGTTCCCGTTGACTCGATTCGAAGCACGTTCAAGTTCTTTGACATGTAACTGCAGAAAGTTACAGGAACACAGAGCGTCTTAAGAAATAGCCAAACTAATTTAAGTGTTGCAAGTTTTTACAGCTGACTTGAGATCTGTAATCCATCTTCATGAAATGCATTGCGAAACGAAATGGCTGCAAATATTTTAGGTCTTTTTTTTAAATAATTGCATAAATTTTTGGCTGCAGGAACACCTCAAAGAACTTTTTTTCCACACACAGGCTCGCTCACATGACCGATCGCTCACACACGTATGCAGGATTTCATCTGAGTTTGTCAGAAATGTGCGCTGACAGACAGTCAGGCTTCAGGAAGGCAGAGCAGGCTGAAACTCATCCAGCCGTGTGTTTGACACTGCTGGTTAGCCGGCCGATCCCACCTAATGGATGATGATGGATAACAACCCCCCCACCTCTTGTGCACATGTGACCCAAACACCACAGGGGAGTGAACGAGTCCACATGACCTCTGACCCTCTCTGGAGCTGGTTGGAGGTGGGAGGCTGGCGGCTGGCGAGGCATTGTGGAGCCAAACACAGTCAATCACCTTCAGCCACACTTCCTCTGCGAGCCTCGCTGCTCTGCTGTGTGAGGGTGCCATGTGACCCCCCCCTCCCCTCACATGGTGCTGCACAGCTGGTATGAAGGAGCCCATCACAAGGTGCATACAAGCACTTTTATGTGCAGGAGAGCAAACATACGAATTCGTCCATCTGGGGGGATTAATACAATTTCAAACTACATGCATTTGCCTCAAGACTGTATTAAATCACAGCATTCGAGCAGGTTCGTTCATACGTGAGTTTTAGCTCA
The DNA here is from genome assembly GCA_029814665.1 of Acanthurus lineatus. NCBI lineage: Eukaryota > Metazoa > Chordata > Actinopteri > Acanthuriformes > Acanthuridae > Acanthurus > Acanthurus lineatus. The sequence continues at coordinate 20,602,540 of JAPZDV010000005.1, read as the reverse complement.
TTTCAGCCAGACTGATGCTGCTTTCTTGACGATCTCCTGCTCTCCGACACGTCTGCATAACTTGTCTAACTAAAACTACAAACCGTCTGATATGCTGCCTCATTCAGCGATCTGTCACAACAAGACTGAACTTGTGGTTGCAGCAGAAAACAGTTTGATGCTGCTGTTGGAAAGCTGGTCACATCGTGGGCTTCATGACACCATGAGGAAGTTTGGATGCAACAAAAAAACAACAAAGAACATTTAGAAATGGTGGTGAACATAATTAGTAATGCTGAGGTGCCTTTAAACAAACTCTGCTGTCAGACAAGTAGTTTGATGTTGTTTTTGTACTTAAAGTATGCATTTTATATTCATACTCCAGTGATAAAACTCCAGTGTTTTTTTTCTTTGTTTTGCAGGGCTCAACAAAATCTACAAAGAGCGTGGAGTCACGGCGCAGACCATCCAGGTAGGAGCTCTTATCTGTTCTTTTCTTATCTCATCGCTTCGTCTAGTCTGGGTTAGTTTTATTCATCTTCTCTTCTCTTCTCTTTTCTTCTTCCTATAAAAGGCTTCGTTTGGCTTATTGGACTACATATACTGAATTATTGTAGGAACTAATCTGCTGTTTTTATCCAGAAAGACAAAAAGACAAAGAATGATATCAGACAAATATTTAAAACAACCTTATCCAACTTCTGTCAAATCAGCTCGAAGCTTTTTAAAAATAAAGAGTTTGGATGTGAACATGATATTTTCTGATCTGACCAGGAGAGAGAGTGAGGCAACATGCCCTGCTTTTGAACCGGACCTCATGCTGTTTAGTTGGACACAAAGATATTTGGTGTCAGCCTCCCTCACCTCGGCCCTCAGGGGAGTCACAGATGTTGTCAGTTGTGTAATTAATGTGTAAAACTTGACACCACAACACTTCGAGGCTGAAGCGCTGAGTAAAGTTTGAGTGACAGTTTGATTCGCTTCCAGCAAATCAAAAGAGTTGATGCCGGGTTATAAAAACAGTTCAACATGTGAGACATCAGTACAATCAGAGTGCAGAGGCTGCTCATGTGCTGTGAGGATTGCAGCTATTTTACATCTGTACAAAAGAAAAAATCAAAGGCTTTCCAACAGTTAAGTCATGTGACAGTTGTATCTCAAGTTATACTCTCAATGGAGGTATCATGTCAAACTTCTGGAGACGAGAAAAACACTGAGGTCTGTTTCACACTTTGACCTGATACCTGGTCGATGATGCAAAGTGTCAAAATTATGAGTAAAGTTGAAAATCAGTTTGATTTTCATCACAATTAACATTTATTTCCAATAAAACGCACTGAAAACACCTACAGAGACATCGATCTGATGGACGAATAATGACTGCCGTTCCTAAAGTTGCACCAAACTGCTTGATCTTGTTGCATAATTTATTAATTTCTTTCAGATTAATGTGAAACTTCAGGAACATTGCGAGCTGCTTATAAACCCAAGATACAACTTACAGTAACAACATGTCTGATATCTACTTCTCGCCTCCAAAATACATTTTTGAACCAAAACACAATTAAAATTTTCCATTAACACTCAGTCAAGTCTCAGTGAACCCTGAACTTCGAAGCTTGTTATCTGTGTGCTGATGTCTTTAAGTTGGTCTCGAGAATAACTGGTAATATTCAGAGCTTTTTAAAAATAAATATATACCTACTTTTGTTACATATCATGCAGATTCAGCTGTGAGCAAACTGTGCTGTTATTCAACAACATTTATAGAGTGTTTGGTGAGAAATTTGTATTTTATTGTGTTTCTGGTCACTTGGGGCAGCTGAGCGAGCTGTAAACTGAACTATAGCACATTTTATCACCTTATGAAGTTTTTATGGTAAACATTTTAGTAAAGCAATGCCTTTTTCTGGACATCTTCAATATTTACTCTTCTCCTGGACCATTTTAGTCTCTGCAAACACTCCACGGACGTTAATGTGAGAGTCAGCGGTCCCACACGATGCTGAAAAGGAAGTTTACAGTTTGAATGAAAAGTTCAGGTACTGAGTTTAACCCAGACTGATCACTGACAGTAATGGTTGTGAAAAACTTAAGATGTTGAAAATATGACAGAAAAATGACACAAGAAGGGCTCTTAGTGTTTTAAATGGAGGAGACAAGAGACCAAGAAAAATCAGGTGAACTTTTTTACAGCCTCTTGTCTCGGGTTTCCTGATAAAACATTCCTAGTTTACAGTTGGTGTTCGTCCAAACGCACAAATGAGATCACTGCAGCGCTGAAATTGAGCGTGTGGAGATAATGCGTCATTCGTCAAAGACGATGTGCAGGGGAAAAAAAAGAGCAATCGCTTCATCTCTTCGGCTGATAAGAAGCAGGTTGGCGCTCGGCCCATCGACGCCTGCTGGTGGATCTGGATCAGGACCAAACCGCAGGTCTACATCGGCCCTGACAGCACCCAGAGGCGAAAGACGTACATGTGTAGAGACAGAGAGGGGAAAGGGAAACAAAGAGGGAAGGAAACCCTAAGAAAAGTAGAAAAAAGAGAGAGGAAAGACTTGTAGAGATGAGAGAAAACAACAAAAACAAAAAGAAAGTTTTTTGCAAATCATGAACATAAGAAAAAATAAATCCAAGCCTCAGAATATTTCAAAGTAAGATGTTTGTTTCGACACATGAGACAGAACATGTGTGACATATCAGCTTCTATCGCTGGTGATGAATAATTTCCAGTAAGCAAGTTTTAAGTGGGTCCAGATGTAAAGTACAGAGCGTGTTACAGTATTCGTAGAGCTGAAGTTTGGGGAGATCTCCTCTTCCAGACGTATGAGCAATTTCCTCTGGGGCTACTCACAGCTGACAAATGTGGGAAATATGCTGCAGTCTGGGCACAAAGGGGCCAAACACCTCTGCCTCGACCTCTTCATCCCGCAGCCCCTGATCTCTGCAGACATGTTGTCTAATCTGTGCAAAAAGTGAAATGTAAAGGACTGTGTCTAAATGCTGCTACAGTTAGAGTCCAGGTTAGCTGTTTCCTCTGTTTTTCAGTCTATGCTAAGCTAGCAGCCCAGTGCTGTATGTTAGAGGACTCGAGTGAAAGTGGTTCAGACCCACAACAGGAAGGCAAATATGGGCATTTTCTAACATGTTTAACTATCAAAATGCATTTTTATATTAGCTTTAAACTATGTAAAACATGACTAAAAGGCGCTGTTTGATTTACATGAGTATTAAAAGCCTGAGACCAAATCACAGATCGCTCAAGTTATTTTGACATTCGAGTGAACAAACAGAAAGCGACTGAATATTTGAGTGGAATTTTCCTTTTTAGTTTCTCCCTCCGTGCTCTCGTCCGTTCCTCCGTCTCCTCCAGACAAAACCAAACTTGGTCAAATAACATCTCGACTAACCTCCACCCAAAAAAACACTTTCCTCCACCGACGACCATCACGTTCTGTTTGGTCTGCGAGGTACAAACACGCCGTAATCCCCGGTATGCTTCAGTATTTTTACAATCTGCCGTGTTTATCTACTTAATTTATTTCTCATCCCTCTCAGACAGCTAAAGTCTAACAACACCACATGTGTTTACTGCAGAGGGGAGGGGGCACATTTGAGCCCCTCATGGGACTAAATGATGTCATTGTGGATGTAATGTGTTGCCTTTTTCTGTATTAGACTGTTTGTTTCTTGTAGTTGTGAAGAAGAGTGTCGTGTTGTGTGGGTTGCTGCATTAAGGACGCTGATGACTGTCAGTGTAACAGAGTTCACAGACGAAGCAGGCAGCCACATTTTTAATGCCAAATCAGTGAGTCTCTCGTTATGGAAAAGTACAGACTGATGGGAGTAAAAGTACGGACGAACCTAAAATTCTGTGATAGTATGATGAGTCTTGTGACATCTCTGTGAAAGAAACAAGTGTTCCTGAATAAAATAAAATCGCAGGAGTGAATCATGCGACAGAGACTTCATCTGTTTCAAACATTTTTCCTCCAGAGGAAAAAATGAAACTGTGATGATTTAAAATGAACACACTGAGCTTTTATAAAAACAACATAAAGGAACACACCGATATAAAGACGAGTCAGCTGATTGTCCAAATCACACAGAGAAGAGAAGCGTCCATCATTTTACACAAGTCCAACGTTTTTATCATATTTAACCTGTATCAAGGTGAACAGAACAGTCTTGTCTTAGTTAAAATGATCACACACTAGCTGACCTGATAAAAACACAAGCTCATGTGTGTAAATCATGTGCTGCGTTACTTCTGGGTATTAAATCCTCAGCTATCGGTTGTGTTTTTGCAGTTACTGATTTGCAGAACTGTTCGGTGCAGTTTGAAACCTCTCAGTAATCACTGCTGGAGGCTGAATGCTTCTGTTTCTGTCCGACAGGAGTGTGAGTCTGCTGCAGGCCCTGGACGAAAGCTACGAGTTGGACCTGATCTACATCACAGAGAGAATCATCTCCGTCTCCTTCCCCAGCAGCGTGGAGGAGCAGAGTTATGCTGCCAACCTGCGGGAGGTCGCCTCCATGCTGCGCTCCAAACACGGCCACAATTACCTGGTACAGTTTCCTGTGCACATCTGGCTCATTCGGCCTCTAATTTACTTTTAAAAACGAATGAAGCAAAAAAGTGCAGCTTCAGGCGGGTTCATGAAGTCATCAGAGCTGCTGGGATCAGCTGATCATCAGCTGATTTCAGTCTCACTCTGCACTCACTTTCACACACATCCTGTTATAATCATTATTGTCCAGTGTTTACTGACTGTTGGCTAAAAACAGTCAGTAATCATATGAATAACATTTCCTTTTTCTATCAGAATATAACTTCCAACCTTTGTAATAAATGTTCTTTTTTGTTTATGTTTTAGCTCTTCAACCTCAGTGAGAAGCGTTATGACATCAGCCAACTGAATCCAAAGGTAAACCTGATCCCTCCTCTCCTCTGCTGTGACGTTTGAGCATCAGTCTGATTGATTGACAGCCTCCCTCCTCTCTCCTCCTCTCTCCTCCTCCCTCCTCCCTCCTCCTCTCCTCTCCCAGGTGCTGGACTTCGGCTGGCCCGACCATCATGCTCCGGCCCTGGATAAAATCTGCAGCATCTGCAAGGCCATGGACACGTGGCTGAGCGCAGACAGCCACAACGTGGTGGTCATACACAACAAGGTGAGGCTGAGAGGCCACCTGGATGCTGTGAGAGTGTGACAGTAGGGGGTGCTGTCTGGCTCCTCTCAGGACCCCCCACTTCCCCTTTGTGTGTGTGTGTGTGTGTGTGTGTGTAATGACATTCAGGGTGGAGTGTGTGTGTGAAGCTTTGTGTCTCTGTGTGTTTGTTTGGGTTGGGTTGTGCTGGTGGAGGGTTAGGAAAACACCAAATTAGGGGGGGAAAAGCACGCCGCTCATCATGGCTACTTAAGTTTATTTACCCTTTTTTTTCTCTTAACAATACCATAAAAAGTGAAATGGCAGTATTTTCCTGTAGTTGCCTAAACATAGTTGCATCACATTAAACACTTGTGGCAAACCAAAGTCCTCTGGCTCCGGAGTTTGCCGACAGAAACCATAAAAAAAAAAAAAAAAAGTATATCCAAACACAACCAGCAGCCGAGGCCCCAGATGTAATCCCTCATCATCTTCACGTTAGGCCCACGATGTTGCTGATTGTGTTTTTGCAACACAAGAGTTTAACCATGGGATCCTGAAGGCCTGCGCCTCATTCCTCGACGTTCCCACAGGGAGGTTACAAACAAGTCGGCTGCCATAACAACTGCTGTTATTTTTTTCTGCGAGTTGAGTAACGCTGATGATGAGAGCGTGGGCTTTGTGGCGGTCACTAAGGAAGCGGGCCGTGTCGTGTTTCCACATATCAACAAATCATTTCCATTGGGCTCCACGCTGTTTAAGCGCCTGTTATATTTATAATGTGGAACACACTTTTCCTCCACAGCCATCCTTGTTCTGAGGATGATAGATGTGCAGGATCAGAGTGGTTTGTTAACATTGTGCGTGCGCTTGGATCTCGGCTCAGGGAATTACCCTTAAAATACCCTGTTAGTGTGTTTTTAAACAGGATAAATAGCAGGTACAGTCACATCTTTAGTTGAATATATATTTTAATGATTGGAAATTGAAATCTGCAGCAGTTATATTTGTGTCTTGAGGTCTTGAGGTGCACCGTTCGGCCTGTAAAAACAATGTTTTAATGTCTTCTGTGGCTGCGGAGGTAAAAATAGCCCTGATGACATCATGTCGGACACTTCATGTGCAGAACTGAAAGCCTGAGTTATAAACTGAGTGAATGAGAAGATGAAAACGTTCAATAGGCTGCGTTCAGAGGCTCAGCGAAATGATGCTGGATGTCATTGTGTGTTTTGACCTCTACCAGGGGCTTAAAGGATCATCTTAACCTCTTCTGCATTGATTTTGATCTTTTTAATTCATCTCAAGTCCCTTATGCCCCCCCCTCCCACTTTATGAAAGTGCAGTACAAAAGTTCTGGGCCTGTATTCACAAAATGTCTTTAGGCTCAAAGTAGCTTCTAACTTGCTGATTGAGGAGCAACTCTTAGAAAAATAGGCATGTCAGACCTAATTTTAGGGCTCCTAATTTTTTTTAACCTAAGTGGGCAATTACAGTATTTTTAAACCTGGGCTCTATTTTTTTAAAACATATTTTGGGGTCTAAATGACTAACAGTTATAAAAGGTTTTGGATCTGTTCTATTAGAAGGCTTCAGCTGGAAACCTGCAGTGGCTGCAAGGTATTTTGCGAGAGCAAGGTTCTCCAAAAGGTCATTTTGGATCTGAACTAACATGTTAAAAACACCAAAGAGGGAAAATAACACAAACTAACCAACAGAGGCAGCGGTAGACCAGCAGCTCCTGTGTTCTGTGAGGTAAAATTACTGTTTTTGTCAAAGGAGTCTGGTGGCTTAGAGCAGAAGGATGTGACGACTGTTTCTGGTTAAACAAACAGATCTTACACTTCAAGAAAAAAAGTGATCCTTTCCATAATCTTGTCAGACACTTGGAATAACAATTTGAGCCTGTCTGGGACAAAACAAGCACTTTTAGTGGATGCAGTCTGTCAGGGTTTATTTGCCCTCATGGATTTAGTTGCAGTCATTCAGCCTGTCTTAAAGCTGCTGTTTGATGCAACTTCCTGGACAAATTTGACAAGTTTTTGTTCATTTAGATTCTGAAATATGTGAAAACAAGGCTCTGGTCTAAGATTACTAGAATTATCCATAAACTATAGCATCGCTGATTTAATCATTTTCAGTGTTGGGTCAGTTTTGTCTAATTTTAAGTTACTGCAGGTTCTAATTTTCTGTTTTCGCATTAAAACATCACAGGAACCAATAAGTCAACAACATTGAAAGTTATTTAAGTTACCATCATGTCCTGAAGGATCAAATCCATGTTTGACTTTTGCCTTATCGATGTCTTTTCAGGGCAACCGGGGCAGAACTGGGGTGGTGGTGGCGGCCTACATGCATTACAGCAACATATCTGCCAGGTAAGTCCATGACACCAACTACACCTGCAGAGGGTCAACACGGAGCACATTTTGTATAGAGAGGAAAGAAAATCAGAGAAAAAGAAAGAAAATCAGAGAAAATGAAAAAGGGATGAAGCAAAGATGAGTCTGTTATTCTGTGGAAATAGTAAAAAACAGATTTTGGGAAAAACAGGGAGAAGGGGAAGACATGAGGAAGAGAAATTAGAGGAAAGAAAAACAGATAAACCAGCTCTGCTCATTACAAGACTGAAGCCCCACATCTGCAGAACAGACAGATGTGATGAACAAACGAAGGAGGAACACGAGACGGGAGAACAACACTCATGTTTGGGGAAATCCAGAGTGAAGTGTTTTTTGATAAAATAATCGAGAGCAGAAAGCAATGAGTTAGCTGAAATAGTCTCCAGATCATGAGACTCATAAGTCTCAGCTCTTATTCTGTTTTTTTTT
>JAPZDV010000005.1:20549862-20594424 GCA_029814665.1 Acanthurus lineatus | reverse complement strand
AAAATAATCGAGACCCTAAACCAATGTGTTAGCTGAAATAGTCTCCAGATCATGATACTCAAAATTATCAGATCTTATTCTTTTTTTTTTTTTTTTTTTTTTTTTATTGGATTTGTTTTTAAAATAATTTTCCAAATAGGACATTCTGTCTCTAAAACCAAGGAGATGAAAACTATTAAGACGAACACATGACTGTCTGTTATTCCTGAAAGAAAACACTGATTGGCGAAAGAAAAAAAAAACTGAACGCTCGCTGTCTTCCCTGTGAAAATATGAGATTTCTCTGTAATCCCATTATCCCAGCAGTCAATCTAAAGCTGGCTTAAAGCTGCTTTGAAAACTCGAGCAGACGTTACGTAACATGTTGCATTTAGATGTTTAATTGCATGCTATGTAAAGGCGGTCGGGCAGAAAGTGTCAGATATAAATACTGAGGCCACTTTTGTCGGCAGTATCTTTAGATTTCTGACACACTTGGCTGACACTGCATGGAAATATGGACGTCTGCATTTAGATCGAGAACGCAAAAATTATATGCATCATCTCCGTCTGTTTGTGTAGTGAAAAGTGATTTCACAGTTTTTTTCCCCAGTTATATTCTAATTATTATGCAGATGCATTTTGTCTCTTTAATTCTGGTTCTAATTATGTATTAATGACGTTTTAGCTGATTGGCAGGCCTGATAAATGAATTTTCATGGTGTTTTGGCTTCTCTAATGTCTAAAATAACAGGAGCAAGTGTACAGTGTTTGTTTATTAACCACATAAACATACTTAAACTATATTAAATGTAAGTAAATGTGTGTGTTTCCCAAACCTTCCTGTTGGGTTGCAGTGCCGACCAGGCTCTGGACAGGTTTGCCATGAAGCGCTTCTATGAAGACAAAGTGCTTCCTGTGGGCCAGCCGTCTCAGAAAAGGTCAGTCTTTCATCACTTGTTGTTAAAAGTATAAGTTTGACTCGAAAGTGAACCGTCTCACACCTGCAGACAGCACTTTTTCATTAAAGGCAGAGTCTAAGCTGAATGTCATAGTGCTGTCATCTGGAAGTTTGGACAAAAACACAGGAGATTGACTTTGGATTTAAGAAGCTGCAGCCTCTATTACATGAAAAAACTACCCACACTTCACATTTACTGCTAAAACGACAACTTCAGTGCTAACCTTTTGCTCTGCTCTGCTAGCATTCAGTAGGCTCTTTTTTGCTAAACCACTCTTTTACTTTGCACACAAAACGGAGCTTTGGAGGATGTCAAAATAATAGTCTGCATCACTTTTCTTTAACACAGTAGCTGTTGCTGGTAGCTTGGCCATTTAAAAATGTCTGCTTTGTGCAGAGCTTCGTGCCGTGCAACCAATCAGTGGCCTGAAGTTTTTATATTTGCATCACCAGCTCAACTCTCCTGCAACCTGAACTGAGGTGATAATGATAAAAGGTTCCTCTGAGCTGTTTGATTCTTTAGGCAGCATATCCAGCCTGTTCGCTGTTCATTGGTTCGCTTTGTTCACCAGCTGGTCTTTAGCTTTTTGTATTGAAAACAGCTGCCCACTGTAGCTGGAATCAGTGTTTATATGAGAGGAGTTTTGTTGGCTTGAACACCAAAAAAAATGATTCAAAAGAGGCTGAAAGGCTCTAAGAGCTGATGGGAAGCTGCAGAGCTCTGTGGTAAGTTTCTGTGGGTTTGTGAATACTTACAGCCTCTTTAACATTACACAGCCATTTGTTGTTATAAAAAAAAAAAGTTGACTAGTGCAGCTTTAACATTTATAGCTGATGGACTGAGTTTATAATAAAAACAAGGTGCAAGGTTGGTTCATTCAGCGTTCAGACACATTTAACATGCAGAGATTGTGTGTCTTTATTGTGATGAATCAAAGATTATAACTCTGTCCTTTTGTTTTTAACGTGTTTAACATGTTTTAACTGCGTCATGTGTCTTTTTCTTTGCTCAGGTATGTGCAGTACTTCAGTGGTTTGCTCTCCGGACACATTAAGATCAACAACAAACCCCTGTTCCTTCACCACGTCATCATGCACGGCATCCCCAACTTCGAGTCCAAAGGAGGTGAGTGTCATCCATACGTGCACGAATATATAAAAGCATCTTCAACCACAATTTTTGTCTCTTAACTTTCTGAACTTTGCATCCCAGGTTGTCGTCCTTTTCTCAAAATCTACCAGGCCATGCAGCCCGTCTACACATCTGGGATCTAGTAAGTCCTGAAACATGCTCACACTCCGGCGCTTTACAAGATTCCAGGGATAGCAAGCTCATGATGGCTCAATAATAAAACCCCTGATTTTCCTTTATAGCCTCTCCCATAACTCCCCTCCCCCCCCCAACATACACACACATATCACCCTTCCTGCCAGTTTACACTCTGCGCTTGGATCGCATTATTGTATTTAGCTAGCCTCCCCAGCTGCAGGCTCTTGTTTCTCTACTTTAGATCCTGCAATCACTTCTGGTATTATTTGTGACTGGAGAGCCAATGAAAAGAGGCAGACAGGCATCTGTGTGGACGCCTGCGGGGTTTTTCTACCAGAGGACCCCGCTGGTTCCCAGGGCCTGACAGGAAATAATGGATTCTATGCTTTTCTGTTGTTGTTTTGGGGAGAGCGAAGGTTCGAGGAGGGGATAAGAGGGGAGAGAGCTGCAGTGTGCTAACATGCGTGAGGCTATCATAAAGGCTAAATCAACACCATATTTATAAGTCTCGCAGTTTAAATGTGACACAGACACAAGTAATTATATCCGGCCAAACCGCAGAAATCAGACCGTTTCCATCTGAAAAACAATCGTGTGAAGGTGGGATCATGCAGCATCCATACCTGCTGCTTTCAGCACAAACAACCAATGACTGGTGTTTGACTCCAGTCAGTAATGTTTGCTGCCACTTGGGGCAGTGTTATAAACATCATTTACAAATTGTTTCCTTTTAAAGTTGCACAAGGATCCACCAGGCACATTAGATTTAATATGCAGTCTTTTCTTTGCCCACCAGATGAACGGTTCTCCAATATTCAGTCTATTTGTAGTTCTGTTTTGGTCTCTCCTGAGGAAACTGTCTGAATATTTAGCTGCTAAATGCTCCACACTGTTCATCAGCACATCAATAACTTTGTCTTCCTGCAGTTTGGCACTGAACATGTGCAGGGAGATTAGAAAGCATCTAGGACCAGACCAGAAAATCAACTGTAAGATGCAAAAATGCAGAGTCGGGTGATATTTTTCTGTAGATTTTTTCCTATAAGTGACCTTTTAAATTACACAAAAGGGTTTGATCTGTTGGATCTCAGTGCAGCTTTAAACTATCTGCCTTTTCCCCTATTTTCTTATTCTGTTTTTTCTTCCCCTTGTTTTAACTGAAGAGCCGTAATGAAGTGTTATACAGTCACTGCTGTAAACTTTCAAACCTGCAGCTGTTAGACTGTTTCTGCTCTGTCCTTTTTTACAACGGTGTCAATACTATAAACACATCCACAGCGCGCACAGTAACTAAGTGCAAAACAATCAGCGCTCATGTACTTTCAGACTCTTAAACCCTCAAAGCCACAAATCATATTCCTCCCCACTTCCTCTCACATGATCCCTATTAGCACTTTTCTCTTTGATCCTTCGCTCCCACTCAGACAGTCATGTAGACACTAATACCCAAAATTAGCCCGGCTCTGCACCGCGGCTTCGCTCTGTGATGGCCGCTGTTGCAGCAAATAAGAGGTTGTTTGAAAAGGTTGATCATGTTTTTACCCCAGAAAAGCAACATCTAAAAGAAAACTGATAAAATGTAAAAATGTTTGATTGTACTGTGATTATTTTCTTTGTTTTCTGACATGTTGTGGCTTTTTTTTTCTTCTCCAGTAACGTTCAGGGTGACAGCCAGACGAGCATCTGCATCACCATTGAACCTGGTCTTCTCCTGAAAGGGGACATCCTGGTAAGAACGACACAGTGGTGATGAAAAAAGACGAGAGATTATCTGTTTGCATCACATTTTGGGAATCTCGAGCAGGAAACAACAAAGTGGAAACACTGCTGGAGGACAGACAAAGCTTATTGTCTTACTTTTTCCAATGCGTTCCCCCTGCCAGACAGAAAATAAAATAAATGGATGTTAAATGATGTTGATCATCGGATGCCAATGAAAACAGCTGCAGAAATGCACAGAGGATGCACAGATTTCTGTACTGTTTATTAGTAATGAGGGAATCCTGTTGGTTTTTCCAACCTGACGTTGTGTGTATGCGCTGAATGCATGTGCTGTAGCCGTTTATAAGTATCCATTCATGGAAGGAATAAGGCTATAAAAACCTTGGGGAAGACAGTTGGACGGGGTCCTATACCTCAATTTATAGACCCTCATTAGCACACAATATGTTTTCTGGAAACTATGACGTCAAAATGTTAATGTACTTCCTCTCTGACACATTCGGGAACATGCAGGGTTCTGATTTAACGTCACATCGTCGTCTAAAAGTAGCTGAATGTATATTTTTAAAATCTTTATGAGAGATATTTTCCCATGATTTCAAACCCTCTTACTCAGTTCAAAGACAGATCCCTGATAAAATGGCACCTGTGGCTTATTTTTGGATTTCGTTCTGGCAGAAAAACTGCACACATCAGCGAAGTTTCTGCTTCTGCTGTCATAATGTTGCTCGTGCGATGTCCTCAGGGTTGAAATGTCAGCGTGGAGGTTTTTCAAAGCAACACTCACTGTGTGCCCGAGGCTCTTCAAAGCTGAGCTCATATCTCATCCTTTATTTAAGGCGGACTAATGGATTCTGCTGAATGCAGCATCTGACTAAAACCATAGCTGATGCTCCTTATTATTCAAATAATACAAAAGGACGTGAGCTTTAGCCCTGCGGCCAAATGGGAGAGAGATTAGTCAGCATGGAGTGAACTCCTGCATTCAAAACTGCACTCAAATGTTTTGGAACCGAGCTGTGGATAATTTGATCGCCAAATAATACTAATTACTGAAAGCTGGTTGAAAAAAGAACAAGCAAACAAACAAACAAACAAAAACACGATAATCACAAAAGAAAAATCTTTATAAACCCAATTTTCATTCCTTTGATTTTGGCTGTTTTCTTCTCTTTTTGGCCAGTTTTTGTCTTTTTAATTGCAAGCTGAGTTTCAAACTATCAGAAAGTTGTTAGAAACTTTAAGAGAATGGCTCAACATTTTGGGAAATGTGCTTATTCACAGTCTTGCCGAGAATCAGTACCACTCTGTGCCGTAAATATGAAGGCAGAGCCAGAGGATGATAAAGCTAGCTTAGCATGAACACTGCAAATTGCTTGGTGCAATGATTTTCTGCATTATTTAAATTTTTTTGTACAAATTATACAAATGCTTATCAGTTAGCTTTGCGTTTGCTGATATGTTGTTTTTCTAATTCTATTTTTTAACTCTGGACAGAGTAAAAAAATATCGTTTCACTCTGTTTACAGTCTTTATGCTTAGCTAACCGACTCAAATGTCACGTACAGACATGACAGCAGCACAAACCGCCTGATTTAACTTTCGTCAAGAGAGCAATTAAGACTTTTTTCCTCAATTCTTGAACTCTTCCTGTTATAAAATTAAATTTCTATGCAATTTTTACACATGAGAGATATGGCTTTGATTGTTTTTGAGCCTCTGCGTGAAAATAAAAAATGTGTTTGGGCCCTAAAGGCAACATGCAAGCTTAAAATTATTGTTTTTCTCCCTTTATTTTGTTCTGGCTCACCAGCGTTGTTTTGCTCATGACACGGACTCCTCAGTGGGAGGTTCGTCGTATCCCAGAAAGCTGCACTAAGCCACAGGAAATTCTACTTTGCCTTCCTCTCAATCCTTTATGTGCTTGTGTAGACTTTTGGACCTTATATGTTTTGGTTTTGTTTGACCACACAAGCAGAAAACAGGTTTATGGACAGTAAATCAGTCCCACCTTCCTCAGAATTATATTTAAATTAAGTTTTCTTGCTACTCCTGATTTCCTGCAAATGTCTTTTTTTTTCATGTAATGGTAAATTCTATGTAATTATGTCAAAACAAACCGTAAAAAAGCTGAAAATGCTCTCTGTCATTGTTGCAGGAGGGTGTTTTCCAGCCGTTTTATTCTTTACAGCCACAGTTTGTGAGCCGCGAGTTGTTCAGGTTGAGGTATAAATATTCCTGCAGTGCCTGTAAATGTGAAGTCCTTGTTAAAAACCAACATGTCCACAGATTTTAGTGCTCTCTGATACCCAGTCCAGCATTAAAGGCAGTATCGATGGCTATAACAGGACACCCAGGCTGTAAAGTCGTGTTGGAGGAAGCTTATGGAGGCAGTACATTGGTATATATACACTCCTATATATAAAAAAAGCCTTAAGTGCTTTCTCCCTCTCTAAGCCAGTGTGGAGAATAGACTGCACTGAATCAAGCTGGCATGTCTCTGGCTCGTGTTTCATAAAAATCTTTTCATAACGTCACTTGATATTCTGAGTATATCAGAATTGAAGCCACATTGAGGTGAGCTATGAAAGTATATTTGATTTTGCAGTTTACTTTTTGAAGCCCCTTTATTTTTATTTATTTTTTTTATCAAAATTGACATATTTTACCAATAAAAGCCCCCTTTTATCCTGAAAATATGTATTTATGTACCTGTGGAGCTGAAGAGGAATCCGTCCCACTGTGATTGAACCAGATGTAAACGGAGCTGTTGAGTTTTGTTGGCATTGTCGGGTGAAATGTTGCCACTATTCAGTTTTGTTTGAATTTCTTCTCACTTTTTTTTTTCTTTTTTTTATCCTCCAGCTGAAGTGTTACCACAAGCGCTACCGCAGCCCGTGCAGAGACGTGATTTTCAGGGTGCAGTTTCACACCTGTGCTGTTCACGACCTGGGGATCGTCTTCGGCAAAGATGAGCTCGATGAGACATTCAAAGGCAAGAAAAAAGTCCCACATTGACTGTCATTGTGATTTGCATGCAAGAAATCCAACTTTTTGTAGCGTTAAGTTGCTAATCAGTAAAATCTGAACCTCTTGAGCCTCAGTCTGCTTTAAAAGCATCTCAGTATTTGCTGCTGTAATGACCCATCATACCTGATTCACAATTAATCATTAAATCATTTTGCAGAGGACTCAGGTTTTCTTTATTTCCTGTGTGCAGATGACAGGTTCCCAGAATATGGAAAAGTGGAGTTTATTTTCTCCTTTGGACCAGAGAAAATTCATGGTAAGGATCAATGTGTCCGATGTTGTTTGTGCTCTGCAGCTTTTTCTACACGTGTTTCACCTTCATGTTCATTTTAAGGAGAAATTTGCCTTAAGTTCAGAGCATAGAGGGCATAGTCAGCCATTAGAGGGCTGCAGTATGAGCTTAATCTCACATCCTCATATCCTCCATATCCAAAATGACTGCATTAAAAATGTTAATTCACACTTAAGGTACTTTTTCATATTTGGTTATTTTACTCCTTTAATCTTGAACGTCAGGTTAGTGATGTTTCGTTCTGCTGTTGGTTTCAGCCTCATCATTATTTGCCAAATACATTTTTCTGGGACTTTTATACCAAAACCACGTCCATGTTTTGGTACAAGCATTTTGTTTTGTCTTGTCCAGAGTCCTTTTCCTGTTTGAAACAACCTCCTTCAGTGCCACGTTCACTCTCCTCCATGTTTGTTTGTGTTACCTTCATGCTGATTTCCTGCCGTGTCGTGCAGGAGAACGTAAAGTGTCGTCCAAATGCTGAAAAACTATTTCCCAAAACACTTAAAATCTCTCACCAAAATCAAATAAAGGGATAAAAATGAAAAGAAAAATAACAAGATCACTGTAACTCATTAAAACAAGGCCTAAAGTGAAGGACGACGTCAGAGAAAACATTCATTCTCACATTCTGACTGTGTTTGTTTTTCTTCTCTCTTATGATTTAAAGATGTTCACGTTTTCTGCTGTGTTTTCTTCGTACTTCTGGTCAAGGTGTGGACCATCTGGAAAACGGGCCGAGCGTCTCGGTCGACTACAACACGCAGGATTCTCTGATTCGCTGGGACTCTTACGAAAACTTCAATCAGAACTGCGAGGACGCCCCGGATGGTAAGTGCAGAGAAACCACAGAATGTGATGATTCTGCCTGACTGCAAGAACTGAGTCCAACCGTTTTGGATGTTATATCTTATTAATAATTAGTCTTTGAATTGTGATTCCTGGATATTTATTAACGGTTAGCGACCTTTTGACCTTTTTTTCATCTTTCTTCGATCTGTAAGAGCTGATTGAGGTCCAACACGTCTGAAAAAGTGAGAATTTTGGAGAAAATACTGTTTGGACTCTCAGTCTCTGATATGCATTGATATTCCCACATATTGCATTTCTGGCTTATTTAAATATAAGTAAGTTATCACATTTATGTAACTCTGAGTGATTTATTAAGACTCACACCTCAGTGGGATTCTGGTTTCTTCACTTGCTGTGTGTGTCAGTGAGTCTGGAAATGTTTTTTTTTTCAGTGACCTTCTTGGTGAAAGGTCATGTTGCATGAATGCTGTGAAACTGTAAGTGTGAATGTGGAAATGTGTTTCAATGCGGTTGAAAAAGGAAGCTGGGATTCTATTTTAGTTTCTGTCTTTTCTTTTACACACAAACACACTCACACACACACACACATAATCACACAGCCTGACCTCAAGAACAAGGCGGTTTTTGTGTCTCTGCACGACACAGAAGGGAAATTCAACTTTCTAATGGAGTTTAGAGACTTTTTCACACTTTCATCTCTTTAAAACTCCCACGCGACACAGTCGACTGAAGCCGCATTTCAGTTCAAACCCATGTTGGAACATTATGTGAGACAAGCAGCTGTGCATACATGAACGAATGCTAATGCTGTAGGATCATACAGTTTTGTTTGTTTGGGTTAATGCGTCACAAAGTTGCTTGTAAATAAGCAGTAAATATTTTTGACCCCTGCAAGTTTTTAAAAGGAAAATATGAACCCAGATAAACATTATGAGGTTTGGTGCTGTCATAGATGTAAATGGTAAATCATGTCTTGACAGGGAGGAGAGGCATTGTTACCACTGACATTATTTGTGGTGAAATTATGACCGCAGAGAAGCCAGAGGCCCTCTGGGGCCCGAGCGTAGTGCGAGACATTCCTGGGTTCAGCCACAGGCATGGACGCTGCCTTCCTGTTGAGGGAGCCGTGGTCATTCTGTGACCAGAGTGCTACTTTCTCTGCCACCCAAAAAAAGGAAGCAACGCTACGCCCTTAGCGATAGCAGCGAGCCCGTTCCTGCTGGAATACGTCAGCGTTGGGATGGTCAGCTTGTGTTTTAATCATCTGAATAACATTCCTCCCTTTAACTGACGATAAAAACTGCTTTCCTCTGCCAGTGGGAGGGGGGATTTGTCAGACCTTGTTGGTAACACTTATCCAATAAAAGAGGAAATATTGTGATCTTTGAAATCCTAGAAAGACATCCCATGTTAAAGTTTTAATTTCTTTTGTTACAGACAGTAATAACGTTACAGAGGTTCAGTTTTGCGTCTGCTTTTCTAAATGGATGCAACAAACAACAAATCAGAGTCTGCAGGACGTCCACACTGAAATACATCAGTGGAATAAATGTTCAGCTGTTGTGGTTATGTAAAGATAGCAATGTCACAATATAAAAGAGTCTAGTTCAAAATAATTAGATAATGTTGGTCTGTTTTTAATCAGCATTTTAGTGTTGCAGCTCATTTATACCACCTATCGAAGTGCTAGCTTGTTAAATCAATATTGCATCATATTTGAGGAAATCATGTTTCTTAATTTACTAATCAACTAGCAACTGTAATTTTTTGGTATATATCTTAAATTTAAGTATTAAAATACAAACCACAGTATTTATCTTTAAAACACAGTTTGGTTTAGGTGTAGAGAAGCAGAAAATGAATCCCTAAACACATACAAATGGCTAATATTACATGAAACAAAAAGTCTTTAAACTTCACAATTTACCTTCACAATTCAAAAATGGCTGGCGTGTGTGATGTTTGATGTGTGTGATGTACAGATTGTACCCGTTCAGGAACTCACTGATTATTGCAAATTAGTCATTGCAATTTAGAGCATTTTCAGTGTGATAAATGTGACCTTTGTCTGCAAGTTAAAGGACGATTCGCGAAATAACAAAGTGACTTTTCATGTCCTCGATTCCCCCTAAGTGCTTTTAGTGGTCTATCAGATAACCAAAGGTCAGAGGTCACTTGGCCAACTTCTATCACTGCCCATAAAGTGTCTACCAAACACTCGGCGGCAGCTTGAAATAGGCTTCGCTAAAATAGAACAGGTGTAAGTCTCCTCTCATTCAGTTTCACTGGAGGTTTGTGTGTGTGTGTGTGTTTGCGTTGTGTGTGTGTGTGTGAATCTCTGTTAGCCAAGTCCAGTCAGAGGCCTCGATAAGACTTCAAACGGCCTCTGTAAAAGTAGCTTTTAGTGCTGTGACTTCATTGAGTGATGCTCACTGCATTTTAAATGAGCTCAGCTTTAAAATAGCTTTTCACGAAACAGTGGGACGACAGGAAAAGGTTTCCAGGAAACTGCAGCGTTTCCACTGTGATTTGGCTTCACACTTGTTAGTGCTGAAAAGGCAATTAGCTACTCCGACGGCGTGGCTTGTAGAGCTGAGAGGGAAAATGGGAGGATGTTTATCTTCAGAAGTGCTAGTTAGAAACAAAAAGGTATCGTTGTTGTCGGGTTTGCAGTTTGTCAGGAATGCGGCTGCTTTTCCGAGGAATGAGCGCGAGGCTACTTACAACATGTTTTATGCCCTCTTTGCTTATCAAGGCGCTGCATGAAGCTTTGAATTATAGGGCCGATGTTTTCTTTGGGATCAACACTGGATAAGTGCTGTCTGTGTGGTTGTTGGCTTCCAAAGATTGATGTCGACACGATGTTTGTTCTGCAAAAAAACAGCATGAACTACTGCGGGATTTTTTGTCCTGCCTGCACCTTAAAAAAACAACAAGAAAAAAATCCAAAACATCACGCTTTTATAATTCACCAAACTAGGAACCAACTTAACCTTTTACATACACAAAACAAATGAAGTTATGAAAGAAAATGTGTATGTTAAATGATCAAATCCTTGGTTATCAAACAAGTCATTGTCTGACGGATGCATTTGGTCCTTATGACCTTTTGTTGCTTACTGATCAAAAACAACTCAGCAGCAACATCTGATGTCCTTTGACTCTGTGTTTCAAAAGTTACCTATAGATTTCACTCATTTTCTTCATAAGGTAATACATAAGGAATGTGGACTTGCATGCGTTTCATGGCTGATGTTGTGTTTTTGCCAGTTGAGGCTTGTTTCCAGCGGAGCCCTCTGCATGGCACACTCGCTCTGCTGTGCCAGTGCAGCAGCGTCAGTGACATGTGAGAGGCTGTGAGGTGTTTTTCCAGGGTTTTTTGTTGCGAACACACTCATTTTTAACATGCCAGGTGGAAAAACTTACATGTCTTAATACAAAATGCATAGATTCATGGTAATTGGAGAATTTTATAAGTTTAAGTGGAGCTTTAAAGTCTCTCGATCATTGGCTCATTTATCTAAAATCAAAAATATTTGCTTTGAATAACAAATTCCTTGACATGAATTTATCCTGTCAGGTACCTTAAACATGCAGCAGTCTGATCAAAAACAACCCTACGGATGAAATGTTAATGATGGCAACAATTACACAAGCTGCTGAAAGCTCCAGCTTTGCAGTAATCTGACAGTAATGTGTTGTTCATATTTTGTCAGTGGAAATTAAAAATGGTCTGTGGAGCGATGAACCCAGTGACTGACTCAGTTTCCTAACCACGCTGCATTTTTTATCATTTTGGAATGATAAATGAGACATAAATTAAAAGTAACATGTATAAAGATTCAAAAATGGAGAGCAAAGAATGAAAGAATAACACGAGACAGAAATGAAAATATAAGATATTTTCACTCTAATTTTTCCAACATGTATTTACAAGAGCTGTTTACACAAATTTTGGATAAAACTCTTGCTAAATTTCCTGAGCAGCTTGTTCTAAGTTGTTCAGTCCTTTTTAAAAATGGCCAAAACATAACAGAAGAACTTTCACAGATCTGCAGTCAGTGTTTTTCTCATTTCATTCTGGGTTTTTTTGACAGCGTTTCAGTCAAAGCTCTGACCTTGTCAAATCCAAAACAGTGTTGAACTGGCGCTGAATGCTTCTCTCTCTCCTCTCTGAGGAGTCGGAGGAGTTAAAGTCGGACTCCTCCGCTCGGCTGTGAAGCTCTTTTGTGCACACACTCTCAGTAGGAGGAGTGACAGAGAATGTCAGTGTGGGTTTGTTCATGCTGCTGCTCAGCACAGACACACAGACAGACTTACAACACTTACATGGTGAGTTTTTGTCCAGTATTTTCTTCTTTTTTTCAAAGCTTCGGTAGCTGTTGAAAAGCTCAGTTGTTAATCTGTGTCCAGTTTGTGCTCTGTTTTTGTAATGCTGGAAGGAAAAGTTATGTGAGAAACCGGCTCAGAGCTGAAGATGAGGAGAGTCAGAGTCAGAAACTTGGTTTCTCACTTTTATCTGAAAAAGCAAAGAATCACTTATCAGCATTAGTTTGTCTGTTATTCAAACACTTGGCCACATTGTCTTCATATGCTAATATTTTTTTTTTTACTGTTTCAGCCACACTGACATGGAAAGTTTTCCTGTGAAGTTTAATGTTTTACAAATGCTTTTATTCAGCACTAATGAAACGTGGAGACACATGGCCGGCACACATGGCAGTCTGTTTTTTTTGTTGTTGCTTAATAGAAAAATTTAGATTTATATCTTAACACATTTTTTGTTGTGGTATTGGCCATTACTTTGTACTTGCAAGAGTAATTGCTGAGATCTGGGAATGCAGCGGCAAGTCTAAATTTGGCACAGGTGTTAAATAAAGTCCCAGTTTAGTTAAACTTCTTTAAATAAAAATAAGAAGAAATGTAAATTATCACCAAAAATGTTCATCAGAGTTCACACACCAACTTCCTGGTTCAACTTTGATGAACTTAAGTGTTGCAATCATCAGATCTCAGCATTTTTTAGTGACAGAAAAACCAAAATAGGACCCAAATTGTATTGTTTTCTCTGAAACAAACATGTTATTTTTAGCATGGAATGAGTTTTCAGCCATTGTTGCAAACTTCAGACACAAAATGATTCCAGCGTCCTTGATTTTTCTCTGTTAGCTTACTTTCTGATACCATTTGGTTACTGTTTATCCAAGGTCCAAAAAGCATTTCCTGTGTGTTCAGAAGTGGCGGCCCAGGTGTGTGTTTATATGTGTGTGTTGTTTCGCAGAATCTCTCCGGGAGGTTAATGCTTCTCCTTTGATCCCACACACATTAGTCACAGGGACAGTTTTGTGTTCCTGCAGGATAGATGGGATGACCGTGGCTCAAAGCAGTCAGATTTCAGTCTGTTTTTGTGTTAGCTGATGAGCTGCAGACAAGGGTGGGGTCGAGGGGGCGCTTACATAATCTTGTTGGAGATAGAAGTCGATGTGATAGAAATGATATCACTGCTGAGACTGTTTCCGCCCAGCAGATGGCTGAGAGTCAAAATAGTCCACTGGTCCAAGAGCAGTTTAAAACCAGGTGAGCAGTAAATAACCACAGAGTGAAATAGAGTCATAAACTGTTCTAAATAAATTAAGTTTTCTAGATTTCCCTAAATATGACATTTTACAGTTGCCAGTACTGAATTATTTCTGTTCATTTGGTTTTGGTGTTGATTTACTTTGATTAAACTGGTTATTTAGCTTCACTCACCTTTAAATAAAAACCTAAATGTTCTTTTTATATTCTTAAACTCAAATATTGTCATGATCCTTGTGACTTCACTCATCCTTTCCTAATTTATATTGGTATGGATGGTATTGATGATGTAATACTGGCTGGTAAACTTTTACATCAAGGTCAGATTACTTTGCAGAGCAGCACACCTGATCTGGAGTCAGTTCATGTCTTTCAGTCGAACAGGAGAGCAGGATGAACGTCCATCCTTCAGCTGAAGGTTCGGTTCTCTGTTGACCCGTTCCTCAGATGTTGTCATGGCAGCCATAACGTTCTAGATGAGTGGTGTCATGATTAAATGAGAGTGAGATTAACTTGAACATGTCCGTGCAGATTGATTCCTGTGTGTGAAAATCAAGGCTCCGGACAGCAGCTGTCCGTCTCTGGTGAGTCTGCTGACATGAATATTCAGGCATCTCAAACTTCTCAACCATCTTCTTCTTCATGGTGGGGGCTTAAGGAGAATGCAACCTTATCAAAAAAAAAAACAAAAACAGAAATAAGGCTGTGAGGCCGTGGCGTTGCTCCAAGAAGATGCAGAGGTGAGACGTCTGGTCCTTTGTGTTGGCAACAGGCTTCCATATCAATCCCTCAGTCTGGTCTCGGGCTTTGGAGGGGATTAGACTGCTTTGACTCCAAACTTTGCTCAGCTCCCGTTGCATAATAGCCAAGACAGAAAAATAAAAGCCTTCTAGGAGGGACTGCATTGGACAGAGAGAACAAGTGCCTTGTGTTGTGGAGTGTCCCCATTTGGACCCTGACAGTGGGGGCACAGGGACAGGGGTTTCTGCTGGGCGACAACGACTGACTGTGAGACGAGTGTTTTTTTTGTGCCACACCGAACGGAAGCAACTTATCAGACTCAGGTTATTTTAGCTTTGAGCAGTTAGCACCTTTTGTTTTATTCAAATCCCAAAGGCCAAAGTTCCCCTTTAGAAAGCGTCTCCACACTGTGGCGTGAGTATTGTGCAGACCTTCGCAGGATATGGTTAATCTTTGGAGACAGAGTGCTGGTTATCTGCTGTCCTTAATGTGTGGGAATGAATGAACAGTCTGTTACCTCCTCACAGATACAGCTTTACTCCAGCTGTTGGCCAGACATTCCCTCTTTCTTCAGCCATCTTTACACAGCTGATCCGGCTAAAAATGCCACCGCAGAGCCAGGAAATAATTAATCATGATCACTTTCCGCGAGGTCTTCTCACAAGATGTGTTCTTCATCCCTCTTTTATCTGTGTAAGATTTGCACCCATCACATCGGTTTGTCTTGGACAACAGTACACTTTTTTGTGGGTGTTACACTTTTAACTAGTGCAGTTTTAAGTTAGTTAGATTCAGCAAGTCTAACTTTGCTGGCTTAACTTAATTTTTTTTGCATCAACCTGAGTAGACAGCAGTCGACTGCCACACACAGTGATGGATGGCTTTGTGTGCTTACTTGAGGTAAGTTGGCTCTGCGTAGACGCTTGTCAAACATCTGACCTCTGACCCTTTTCCTGTTAAGTGTTTCAGCTTTGTAAAAACTTGGAATCGAGTAAAAACAAGGACTGGAATACAAGCAGATAGACAAAGGCCAAAAGTTTCAAATTTCTTTATTAGGCACCACTGTCCTTTAACAAGTGCGTTATTGACCCAAAGCATCCTTTTGCATGGGTCACTTGGCTCACTAAATAGACCCCTCCTGAGCCAAGAGGGTGGATGGAGACGGGAGATGAACTTTACAAGGAAAAGGGGTCTAAGTTTTCAGCATGAACTCAAACGCTTTCATTATGGCTCCACTGGGAGCGCTGGCCTCTCCTTCCTTGTCATTATCTCTCTTTTTAAAGAGAGTTCTATTCATGCACCGGCCTCTCCTGGCCTTTGTCATAACAATGTGTTCTTCACAAGGAACACTGCTTGAATAAGTGGCGTTATACTAGCAATTACTGCCCGTAATATCAAGGAAAACACACCGCTCAGTTGTGCACCTTCATTAGTTGGCTCAGGATGCCAGATGGTGGCACAGGGTCAAACCGAAACCCAGATTCAGCCTCCGATGATGGTTCATCAGGTTTATTCATGTTTTTTCTACCAACCAACATGAAGCCAGGAATGGAGAGAGCTAGAGAGGGGTCACAGCTTTGTCCTTGCACCGGTGACTCCTACTGGTCGCTGATGGCACCTGCATGGATGTAGATGGAATGTAAAGTGTTAGTTGTTAAAAAGTTTAAAGCCAACCTTTTCCTCTTTTTTGCTCCTCCCTGGAAGATGCTAAGAAGCGGTTTATGACACAAAGTCATTAAATTAATCTCGATTTCACAAACTGATGAGTGCTGTCAAGAAATACTTTCACTACACAAAGTTAAACAGCGTAAGATGGACCGCCGCTGCTTCACAAGTTACTCTAATGTCAAAATACTGCACCTTTACAAGGCCAGAGAAATAACTCCCAAACCTCACAGCGTTTCTGTTGCCAGACAGCACTTCATAAATTCACCTAGCTTACTGTAACTGAATGACATCGATACAGCTTTAATACCAGGAAATGTCTGATCAGAAGCAAGGACAGTAGTGAGAGGCATTTATCAGGATGCTAAACAGAACAAAAGCTGATGGGAGTTGCTTTGGGGAGAATCTGCATAAACGATTAATCTTTCAGGTAAAATGAAGCGTCTTTGTCTGTGAAGTATCTCCAGACCGTTGCTTAGCACAAGTCAGCCCATCAAAGTTCCTCCTCACCTCCAGGACCAGATATCTTCGGCCAGCACATCAAACACTCTCCTCATTTAGCCCTCAAGATTTTCCTTACGCAACCTTACTGCTAACGACCACTAATGACTTTTCCTGAGACGCAACCACATCCAGAGTGAAATCTAATGCTCTGCATGGATGAACTGTCTGACTGATATATAGCACATGGTGTCTGTGTTGGTCATGTCTCTGCTTTTGTGTTTGTTTTCCACAGTATTTGTGATTCATATAGTCAGAGATGTAATTTTAGAAAATGACTTATTAGTGGATTATAAAATACTTTCTATAGACACACCGTAAGTGCACTGTTGGCCAGTTTGAAGGTGAACAGAACATCAGATCAGTCAATATTCTCCCTCTTTTCCAAATCACCCTCCATTACCTTCGCCTTTTATTCCCCAATGTAGCGAGTTTGCACTCACACACATTGATTCACTAATCTTTCATGCATATTTAATGAGCTGAGGGGCGAATGTTCATTAGGCCAGAACGAGGTCCTGTACTTACATTTGACTAAGCATTTTGGGACTACGGATGTTGGCAGTTACTAAACTGTATTTAAATGTGGTGTATATCCTCCTGTGCTTCTGGACTAATGTACTGAGATCACACATCCATAGACTTTAGCATTATTGGGTTGATTTTTTTCTATTAAAGCTATATTTTTTAATACATTTAGGAATAAATACAGCAAAATAAATAGTTGTTCTCTCACAACTTTTGCGTGGCTTCATGAGGTCGCTGTTGACTTTTATTTTATCAGTCTCCTCTGATATTTACAAGTCAAATTTATACTCCTCAGGAGATTTAATAGCCATTTGTGTAGATTATTTACAAGACACAGTATTACTTTAATAGCTTTCCTTGAGCCCTCTCATACAGTAAAGTCATGCATGCGGTTAAATCAATAGTTCAGCCATTAACTTTAACCAAATATAAAACCAGGCCTTCCTCACATACAGTTAGACTGTCATGTTCGGCTTCAGAGGCTCTTTGTTCCTCAGACTTCTCGAATGTAAATACACTTTACTCTTGTCGGGGTCATTAGTGGTTTTGGCACTTGAGGCCTGAGGGGATGTTCTCAGAAAATGTTTCATCATTTCTTTTTTTATTAATGTCACACTTGTGGCCAGTAGACATGGACCCCCAACTGTTGAGGAATGCCCACACACCCACAAACACACATACCCAAGCGCAGACTAGCACATGTTGTTTGTCCATGTTAGCTAGCGGGGAAACATGCTATTTCCGCTGTAAAGGAGGATCTATTGCCCCAGGGGTCAAGAGCTCAGGGTTTAAAGATCAAGAGGGCACACAGTTGCACCATCTGGCCGACAGAGCCTCAAAATATCCGGCAGCACTTTCCATCTGCAACACTTCACACTTCATGGAGTGCAGTTTTGATTTACGGAGTAAACTTTCATACATGTAATCAAATTGTTCAAATCCCTCATAGTGCATCTGATGATCGCAATGTGCTTATTTTGTTTTAACTTTCTGATTGCTGTCAGCATTTTGCAACCAACCTAAGCTTATTTTTTTTTTTTTTTTTTTGCTCTATTCTGTTAAAAAGGATGTGAGGATGCAACCATTTGGTCTTTTGGGGCTAGTTAGACACGGTTCACACTCTCCCCTGTGGTTGCATAATTAGTTTGGGCTATGAGTTGAGATCGCAGACATTCTTCTCTGATTAATGTGCTTGAGATCACAGAGAAGAATTTACCTCCTGGGGAGCATGTACAAACACACCGACCTGTACACACACACACACACACAGTGAGATATCACACATACATAAGTCCTTTCTTATCACACGAAGGAACACCACCAAAGGTTATTTGTAGAGGCTTACGCATGTTCATTTAGACCAGATGAAAGCAGGAGCAGACATAGCAAAACACACAGAAGCAGTCTCAACATAAATAGTCCTGCTCGCCGTAAAAAGTCTCACCAGTGTAAAGTGACAGATTAGATTTCCTGTGATACAAACAGGATTCTGTGGATCGCTCATCAGTCACGTCGTTCCTAAAGTGAAGACATGAGCTAGTTAGAGAGGGCTGACTAAATTGGGCTTTTATTTGATGTGACAGTGGGAACATAGTACAGCTGGCCTCCTCACAGTTGTTACCATCCTCATCATCATCACTGAGAGGATAAAGTGAGAGGCCAGTAGAAGGATGTAGGTGGAAAAGGAAAGAGTTGATGTGATAACCTGAGTCAAATGGGGGAAAACAGGATGACAGTGCAATCCGTAATCTTTTAACTTCCATTGAATCTGCACTAAATGAAATTTTAAACTTCTGTGAAGGACAAAGTGTGTTATCAACCAGAGTGACAGATGTGCTTGCAGTCAATTGTCCTAAATTGCTGCAATAATGAAGTGACTGTCCTGTGCAGATGGCTAGCTGATATGTCTGGCGATCAGTTTTAGTCTTTACCAGTACAATGAGTCCCATTTATATTTTATACAAATCAGATCAACAGCCACTCAATGTATTCATCTTTCTATTTTTTACTCAGTAAGCTTTTCTGTTTTCTCCATCTGCCTGCAGCAGGGTGGAGTTTTCTCGCTGCTTCCTAGCTTGGAGAGAGCTCGTTAAATGACTGTTGTTGGACGAAGTAACTCTTTCCATTACATGAGTGTTTTCGACACCAGTGGGATAAAGGAATGTATGAAGTGTAGAAGTGTATGTGTGCATGGAAAGGACTTAAGTCTACAAATGTCAGTGTGTGCTTCACTTTGGGTTTCAGCACATTTCCATAGCATAAACAAGTCTTTAATTCTGGGTTAATTTGTATAGGCGATTCAAATGAGGACATACGTTTAACAAAGGATCTTTTAATAAAAGGGAAAATCTTGTACATGTGTGCAATCAGAGCTTGACCCAAAGTTTACGTCAAGGAAGTAGATCCATGAGATAGAGGAATCTGAAGGGAGTGATGTCATTCTATCAAACTCTTTACCCTGGATTTCAATGGCCCCGTTCCCCCCTCCTCCTCCCACATAAACCATCAAACAGGCTGTTGTGATAGACCTCCCACATATGCACACTCAGCAGGGGCAGCCTTTAGACTAGTGCGCGCCGCTGAGCAGCCGGCAACAGCAGTAGCTGTCCTGATCCGGCCAGACAGCTACTCAGGAGAGGAGGCGAAGGAACAATAGCCAAAACCAACTCCCTCAACTTCTTCTGTAATCTCTCATGTCCCGTCCGGACGCTCCTTTACGGGGCTTTCCCAAGTTAAGACTGGAACTGTACAGTCGGTGGCGGCTCGCACAGGTAGGGGAACCTCCTCCTGTGGAGGTGTTCATGTTATTTCTTTGACAGGGCTTCGACGTGACGTTGAGATGACTCGATGAAGTGTTGCAGTTCAGGCTTTCAGGATGTGAAATCAGCTGAGCTGTGTGACTTATCATCCTAAATTAGGGGAGCTCCTCTTTCATGACTTATGTCTATGTTTATCGGCATGACCAGGACATTAAAAGTGTGTGTGTGAGTCTGAGTGTATGTGTGTGTGGGTGTGTGTATGTACTTATGTTTAGGGGAAGTCATGCCCCTAACTTGATACTTAAGCGGTTTTATGAGCTGTATAAATGTGTAACGATGACTTGATTTGGAGTCTTCCTGTTTTAGCAACTAACTTTTCAGGGGGAAAAAAACATCAGCTTTTGTGGAAAATTAATTAATTAAAAATGTCTGATGACTTACATTAAAATGAGTGTTTTTTTCTGGCTACAGTCTGTATTCATTGTTGTAATTGTGACTACCATTATTATTAATATACCTTGGTGACTAAACATCAGGTGCAAACACTTCATGCAACATTGCAACGAGCCATTATTAGACCAGAAATGCTTGAGGCTCAAATAGCCTATTTTCCCACATGTCAGAATAAATGAGAGCAAACCTACCGGTGGATTAGTAGTGGGGGAAACATGGGCTGTTTGTTTCTGTGACCAAAAGCCACCAGATTTGTTTCCACCAGCAGTCTGACAGTGAAGCTGCTACAGTGCGCCATTCCCTTGGCAGGTTGCCTCGGGCCAGCCTAAGAGACCTTGCAGTCCTCAGCTCGTGTACGCCCACTAAGCTCCATCACAGAGGCTGGTATTCACCGAGGCTGAGATGGAGATATCTATAAGTTACGGGGACAAAGACGGCTTCTTTGTGCAGCTCTTTTCCCAGCTGTAGAATCTGATTTGGTTATCTGGACATGCCTCATCATGAGTTATGAGGTTTATGGGAACTTATAGGGACGTCAGAAGTACAAACGATCAAATAAACCGTTAATGTTGCGGAGCATGTGAGGTAGTTGATATTTTTTCAAACATTACACTTTTGAGAAACGGAGTTATATTGCTTTTGATCACATAAACCTGCTGATAATCTGTCAGCATTTTCAGTCTTTTCAGTCTGACTCTCAGAATGTTGAGCATTTTTTCACTTTGGGTTTGTGAGGCCAAGAAAAGCCTCCAGGCCTTTCTCACTCAGTGACGCTGATTTTCCAGCGATGACTTAATTCTTCTGATTGGGGCACCCTACTTCCTCGTCACTGGACTTGGGCGTGACGGCGTGTAAATGTCAATGTGCATGGGTGTGTGTGTGTGTGCTTGTGCATTTGTGTTTGTGTAGGACATAAAGTACATAGCAGCTTTCCAACAGAGTTTAAACGGATCAATCTTCTATTATGCTCGTATTCCCCAGATGGTACGGACTAATTCACTGGCTTTAAAAAAGTACAAGGCAGCCTCCTGTCACTTCATCATTTTCTTTTCCCAGTGCCTGCCACCATAGTGCATACCACCAGCTCTGCTCATTTCCTGAAGCTGGTAGGCTAGGTGGACACAAGCCAGTGCTTTTTTTTTCTTTAACGGCAGCTGTTTGAGCCTGAGCACACAATCTTCTGATGCCTCTGGTTCTCTTAGTCGTAGTTCTCTACCTTTGCTTCTTAATGTATTGATAAATGCTATGCACTTTTATTTAGATGCATATTTATTTCTGTGACTGTAATACTTGAGCAATTGAAATTTAAAGGGTTGTGCACATCTGAATGGTTGTTGCATCTGATTCTAATGAGCCTCTGTCATGCTTGTTTGTTTCAGAAGTCATCCATACCCAAGGACCCCTGGACGGCAGCCTTTACGCCAAAGTTCGGAAAAAGGAGTCCGTTGAGGGAACAGTGACAGCGAACGGCCTCCCACCCACTGCTGTTGAACATGCCCTACCTGCGGTTGATCATGCCCTGTCAGTGAGCAGCGACTCAGGAAACTCTACTGCCTCAATCAAAACTGACAGAACTGATGAAGTGGCAGCAGCCCCTCAGACTTCCACAGTGAGCCAGACGCATGGTCCTGTAGTTGAGGAGCTCCGCCCGGTCCATCACAGCACCCCACCTGTTCAACAGCCAATCAGTCCCCAAGAAAAACAGGAGCTGGAGCAGCTGCTGAGTGGCTTGGAGGGGCCAATGCATCGACAGGGGTACCTGTCCACCCCAACCTCTGCTGCTGGAGGCATGCTTCACCTGGTGCCCGCCCAGGTCCACGTCAATGGACACGGTAGCATTGACCGTGAAACTGACATTTTAGATGATGAGCTGCCCACCAGTCAGGAAGGAAACAGCGTGGACAGCTTAGGGACGTTCTCCTCCACGGATGGTCGGGCTACACCAGCTGACCTTTACTACCAGTCTGAGTCCCTAATCAACGGTCAGGACCATGTGCCGTATCTGGAGCGCAGCATCCCAGAAAAGCCCCTGGAAGCCCCCACCCAGCTTCAGGTTGGCATGTCCAACAAAGCTGTCACTCTGACCCAAAGTGATTCAACTCCATCCTCCGGTAATTACATGGCCACCCAAAATGGTAACATGTACCGCTCTCAGTCATTTGGTGCAGAGCCAAACTCTATGCCACAAGCCCCCGCCCGCACCACCAGTAGCAGGGATGCTGTCCAGCGTGGTCTCACCGTTTGGCAACAGTTCGGTGTGCCTGAGGAACCAGTGACTGAGGGTGTCACTTTTAGTCCACCTCCCTCTGTAGCCGTGATTCCCAGCCACCACAGCCTCCCCCAGTTCCCTCATCGCCACAGCGCCTCACAGCAAGAAATTGAACAATCAATTGAAACCCTTAACCTTCTCATGTTGGACCTGGAACCGGGCCGTTCGCAGGTGCCAAAGTCCCAAAGTGCTCCAGCGCAGGAAAACAGTGCTGTAGTAACCACCCAGCCGTCCTTCACCCAGAACCAATCCAGGCCCTCCTACCAGGGCGATACTGCCATTCATGCTCATTTTTCTGGCCCCACGTTGAGCCAAGCCAGCCACCCTTTGCCTGCTCAGATGTCACCAGGGAAACCTAGTACACCAGAGCCTGCACCTGTCCATGGATCTCTGGGTTTCGCACCTGAAATGGCCGTAACTAAGCCTTCCACACACGCATCCCCCACTGAAGTTGGTCACATCCAGCTCAAGCCCATTAACACCTACCCACCGAGCACACTGTCCCAGTCTGCAGAGGTCTCCGAGCCCCAGAGGAGCCCCAGCGCGGCCTCAGCATCACCCCAACCAAGAGACAACGAGCCAGAGGAAGTCTTCAACGTCGAAGGTCTGGTGGCCCAAAGAGTGGCTGGTAAGATCTAACAAAAATTTGTTTCATCTTGATAATTGGCTTCATGAGGCTTTTGGCACATTTGCTTTGTTAAAAGAAAAGAATTTCAGGTGAACCACAACAGGTTGCACCTTCAAACTTATTTATGTGATCTCACAGATTTTTCTGTGCTCTGCCTGAAATGAAAAAATATTTGCTCAAGGCAAAACCAACTTTAAAATCCATTATTAGACAGTGTACTGTTGACAGCCCCCACCAGTCAAAGACAGAGGTGTTGGCCTTGACCTACAGTGAATCCAACAAAAAAGAAATAAAGGAGTAGAGTGACAATGTCTACGAATACAAATTTTAAAATTTAAATTTGAAACTTTTTAGAAATTTCAGCAAACTTCATGATCACAAAAAGTACATTTGAAGATGCAACAGGCTAATTATTGCAAAACAAGTTCAAACATGGTCCTTCCTTTCAGGTGACAGACTTGCTAAGGTCACAGATGTGACTAGTTTACACCTTTACAAGCAGAAGAAAGAAACCGTGAAATGTTCTTTTATACAGAATAATGAGGCTGATATTGCAAAACTTACTATTTCCCATGAAGCTTTGTGACTCAAATTTTACATCCAATTCACACAATCCCTTTCAAAGGCCAGTGTTGCTCCTCTGGCCTCCATAAGTCACTTGTCTAAAGAGCCTACACTTCATATTGCTCTCACTAGAAGTACTTTTACATGTTGGTCATTATTTCCACAACAACTTTACACTGTTTTTTGATGATCTTTGCTAATGCTACATTCTTAATTTAACAGTTCATTATATCATTTAAATTTAAATAAACCAAGTATTAATAGTCTGTTTTTTGTGGCAGCAAATGCAGGACAGAACATTTACTGAACAGTAATGTTAACGCCATCAGCCATGCACTGTACACACACTCACATAAAACACTGTTCTGTCCTTATCTCATTTCCTGAATGTCACCTCATCAGTCCCAACCACCTCCACCTCAAAGAGGAAGTGTGTTTTTTTCACTCCAGCAGGTTGACTGTCCCTAGATAAGCACATCAAACATCCTGCAGATCAGCAAGAAATGGTACAAAGTCAACTTAGGCACTGTGATAACTGAGGCCTCTGATAATAATTACCAGATGAAAGTTTTCTAGAATCAACAATACGAATCACTTCGCTTCACTACCATCTATTTGGCGAGTCAGTTGTTTACACTGCACACTACTAAATCCTAGTTTCACAGAAATAACAGCTGAAAATGTAATGCATTGTTTGTCTGAGGTAAACGTGACTCATATTGGATTGAATCGTACTTCCTGTATCATAGAGATACACTGATTTTAATGAAATGTTTGGAGACAGTAAAGACAAAGTGTTTCTCGTAACCATATGTCCAAGCTTTGGTAACAGGAATGACCATCATTTATTTACAGTAAAAAGGAAAAAATTACCTTCCTGTTCTCTTGTTCTTGTCATAAGCTAGACCTCATCTTTCTTATTTTCCTTTCCCTAGTTTTGTCATCTTCATTCTTCTTTCTCTCATCAACCATCTGTTTACCCAGAATACTCGGCTCGAGTCCAAAGAGTCGTCCCCAGCATGACATCCTCTCAGTCTGAGCACCGCCGTTCTCACTCCCTCTCGGGTTGGTTCTCCTATCCTGTCTGAAGGAATACTTAAAAAAAAACGGGGAGGTCCTTTTTTCCAAGTATTCCTTCGGTCTGAGTTCAAGTCTGTGTCTGCTTTGCCTTTGAGTGTGAAGGGCTTTTGTTGGCATTTAACAATTTCATATCTTGTCTTTTTGGTTTGACTCTCTCTTACTCTCTTTTCTACTCACCACTTTTTTTTACTGTCTTTCTTTGGTTTGCAGAGCATCAGCATCGTTATCTTCAAACTAACCCTTGATTACTCTGCACACACACACTCCCCCTTCACTCCTGTTTGTTCTGGTTTACAGTCTTCTATCTCAAGGTTAGAGAATTACCTCAACTGTGGCTGAGGAAAAAAAAAAGAAGCCCAAATTGGATAATGTTAAAGTTTCACAAGAACGAGACAGGGGAAGCACAAAGGAGGCTCTGTCCCCTGCCAGGAGAGTGCATGTCACAAGATCCATTTTGCCAAACTTGGGGAACAATACCGAGGCCAGGATACACTAGCCTCATTCAAGGCTGCTTTTTTTTCACTCACACTATTTTGGGGATTTTACAAAGCCAGACAAAGGAAACCAAATCTAGGAGAGAGGCTGCAGTCCTAGTTGGAAACATCACTATAACTGTATGTATCCACTGGGAGCCAGTGACCACAATGCAGACGGGATTGTTCTGTTTCAGGGCCCAAGGGTGTCAGGGATCAGTCCGACCTCTTTAACCGCAGACAGTAATATCCTTTTGGTGATGCAACACAACATCAAAGTGAAGTTGTTTCCTGGTAAATCTGGGATTGTTGGGTGGGAATGAGGTCATGCTTGAAGTCATCATGATCTTTATATCCAATAAGTTGTAGGATTTGAGTTTACAGCCCAGAACTCCTCAACTTTTATTCCCCTCGTCCCATTTTAAATGTGTTGCTGGTATCAAATTCACTTTAAGCACATAGTTACAAACATCAGCAGTGAGGATGAGCCCAATCATTATTACATTTATAGTCTCTGTACTGCTATCAATTAGGTAAATGTCAAAAAAGATTAACAAATTATCACATTCTATCTTATTTATGTTTTATACAGCATTCCAACTTTTGGGATAAACTGAGATTGGAATCGAGGTTGCATAAAGAAACTATTAAATGTTTTTTAACTGAACTGAATTGACCTTGCCAGGAATGCAATCCCTTCACTCTTACCTTAGTTACCCTCTCTCATTTAAAGGTGTGTACATATGGAGAAAGTAGTTTCCTTTACTTTAAAAGGAACAAAAAAAT
Organism: Acanthurus lineatus; assembly: GCA_029814665.1. Lineage (NCBI taxonomy): Eukaryota > Metazoa > Chordata > Actinopteri > Acanthuriformes > Acanthuridae > Acanthurus > Acanthurus lineatus. The sequence goes on along the minus strand of JAPZDV010000005.1, from coordinate 20,568,336 downwards.
AAAAGGTCAGGTAGCCTGTTTATGTTTTTGGAATCAACCCAGAGCTTATCCACATGATAACTGGATCTGAAGCAGCTTAAAAATGTCAGTCCCTGAGAATCTCTGGCCATCCCAGCTGTAAGCAGCTGTAAACCATTAGCTGTTGCTTGGGAAACAGCGCTGTGTTTGACAGTACTCCACTGCAGAGCGGTGCATCATGGGTACATCTGGTTCTCAGTTTCCAGGCATAGTGTGATGGTGGGTGTGCTTCTGTTTGGGGGTGTGGACTACATGCTTTTCAAAGCTGTCAGTTCCAGGATTTTTTCAACCACGACCCTGCCAAACCCCGAGCTGTTTGAAGCTGGAGATAAATCAAGCATCATAACAGCAGTTTGATTCATGCTTGTTTATCATTTCTTCTTTCTATCATGTAAAATAATACATGAAGTTAAGTAATGTGTTAACTATGACCTAATAATATTGATACAGAGCACAGACTTTGGAAGGTAAGTAGGGAAACTTAGAGAAAATCCTTCAACTCTTTAGATTTTTTTCACTGATGTGAAAACGGCAGTTAAGTTCATCCCGAACCATTTCACAGTTCAGATGTTCACAGCTGCTATCGCTAATGTCTCCCCACAGATATTTGGCCAGAACTTTGCTCCTCCACTTCAAAGTGAAGCCGAGTGAATGGGATATTCATATTTTTTTCATATTTTTTTAATTCCAGTTTGGTTCTCAGGGTGTGTCTGCATGTTTTTTCTTCCATGTATGGAAAAGTCTGTCTGCCTTTAGTCAGATTTTAAGGTCACAGCTTGTGTTTTTGTTTTCAGTCTCTATAAGATCATTTCACCTTTGGCTAAGACACTTTGTAATGTAAGAAAGATGAGCTCTTAGAACTGGACGATAAAACAGCTGCAGGTCCATCAGACATGTTATTCAGCCAAATGTTTCAGGAACAGAATTTGAAACATCTAGAAAGTAGCACTCTTTTTTTTTTTAGCTCAAACAACACAATATGATTTATGAACTCATATTTCTCTACTTATTTCTTGAATGCACTGTTCTTCCCTTTCTTCTCCCGTTTACCTTCATCTCGTTCCAGAGTGCAGGGCAGCCAGTGATAGTCTCTCACATTGGCTTTTCTGCTTTGGCTGCTTTGCTACCTCGATCCCACCAGTCAACAGCGCTGCATATTAGCCTAAAGCCCTTTACTCAGACCCTGTTTGTTTTATGCCGGTAGCTTTCTCCCTTGTTCTCTTTGGCTCTTACTGTTCGAAACCAGATTAACTAAAATGAGCTTACTAGCTGCTTTGAGCTTTGAGCCAGATCCGGCCACATTGACACATTAGATAACCAACAGTTTCCCCCCCGGCATTCCAATAAATAGTTTCTCTTCATAATTTCAGCTAAAGCTAAAAGGGTTGAACATCACTTTACTAAATGCATCTTTAAGGTTATGGTTTTATTTTCCACAGACACTTACAATAGTATTTTTGTTTTCTTTTGTTGGTGAGATCATTCAAGGGATTTTTTTTTAATTTAATTCTTGCAGCTTTCAATTTTTTCAGCATTTAACACTTTATTAACCTTGAATGTGTGCATGTTAAATCCAAAAAGTTGTAAGAATCATCGCCTCCTGCGAATGGTCTGCAGTGTTTGATTGTCTGCGAGATGCACACAGTGGCCTGTGCAGTGAGCATTCACAGTGGCTGAAGACCATTAACCTCTGATGACGGTGATGGAGTTGTTGGAGGAAAGCAATGTGATGAAGCAGCAGTTGCCATCCCATGCTTAGTTTTAACACTATCTCGGGTGTCGTCTCAGGTGTCCAGGCCCGTACAGTTTCCCACGATGAGCCTACAACTCTGCCTCGCCGTCGCATCACCAGTGAGGGTCAATATCAGAACGGTCCGGATGACGAACCCTCTCCTGACGTCCCTGTTCGCTCCCCAGTTCGCTGTGTTTCTCCTGAGTTTGTCAACGCCATAGCCATGAATCCCGGAGGACGACCCAAGGAGGTAAAACAGCTCACATTTTCTAACATGTTTTTCCATTTTTCTTCTTTCCACATTGAAATGTGTTTGGTTTTTTTGTATTTTCTCCAGAGACACATGCACAGCTACCGTGAGGCCTTCGAGGAGATGGACGGCGGCCTAATCAGTCCTACACCCACAGTTGGTGGTGAGGTGTTTCCCCAAACCCCTGCCTTCCCCATCTCGCCGCAAACCCCTTACTTCAACCTGTGTAAGTTCCCCCTTTTGGCTGACAGAGGGCGTCGTGGAGCTTAGGCATTCTTACTTACGATATTCAAAATGATCATGCTATTAATAATCAACCCTAAGTGAGGACTGTAATGTATTGATTTGGAATGGTATTATTGTAATCTTCAGATTTCCTATGCAATATGACAGGCTAAATACCATTCATGTGTTTCTAATAATCAAGGTAATTTAAAAAAAAGTCATTTTTGTAGTTTAAAATTCAGACAAATTGTTCAGGTAACAAGTAATTTACTTTACAATCACTCTTTAATGGCAATACTTGGTTTTGCTGTTCACTTTTTTTCCAAGTGGAATAAAGAAAACTTGGAATAACTCAACTTACTTAAGGGTTTATATTGGCTCATCAGTATGCTTGATCGGCCACATCTGACAAAGACTGAATCACTCTTTTGTAATGAGAAAAAAAAGGATAAAGAAACATGAAAAGGCCACGTCAGTTTGGCGTAACTGATGTCCAAAGATCAAGTCTTGTCGGCTTCTCAATTACATGTCGTTTTCATCTCTACTTTCTATCCAGCCTTCTTCTCAAAGAAGAAAAAAGCTTATTTTACAAGAAAACCATGTTTAGGTTATTCACAGAGTCCACAAAACAGGAAAGATATAGACAGACAAACCAATACACTCACACACACCAATCTCTGGTACTGCATTGGTTCTGGTGTTTGACCAGTTAACGAATGGACCAATTACTGTGCGCTTTTGTCATTCAAAGTCCCTCCCGTGCTGAGAGGAAACCTCAGCAGCAGGAGCTAAAAAGGTTCCTGTAAACAGGGTTCTGAGAACTGAAATAGTTTATGGTTCCTGCTGTGCATTCCAACAATTCTTAGAGATATGAAAATGTTCCTTTGGTCCGAAAACACCGAGGCTATACACCCCGTTACTAAAACAAGAGTCACGTGTTAGGTAAAGCAACATTTGCCAACTCTGCCAATTACCTCATCCAGTCCTCTTGCCTATCTCCTGCAGGGCACACCCATAAAAGTTACTCATAAAAAACACACCATATTTTTAACACCTGTTCTGCACCATAACATGACTCCTTCCTCCCAGAGTGGGAACATTGTGTTCACAGTGATACGAAAACAAAATTAGATCAGCATGAATTTAAAAAAAAATTGCAATAGCTATGCACATATGATCAAATATTTGATTTTCTTCATTGTTTGTTTTTAATTAACCTCAAAACCGAAATATCTTTTTTCCAGCGAATAACAACGAATAGTTAACTGTCATCGGTTAACTACAATTAGTTTTGCAGTTATTTGCAAAACTTGTTAAGAGCGCATGATTAGCTGACTGATTAGTGCACGCCACAGTAGATTTACTTCACATCCTCAAATCCTCAAATCACATTGTCAAGAGGTCTCCTAGCCCCCTCCCCCACACACACATATCACCCACAATTAAGAGAGGGGCATCCAGGTTGCAAGTACAAAGAATTGGTTGGGATTCTTTGGTAAGTGGAGGATGCACGTCTCTCTAACAGAGTTCCACTGTCCCACAACGTCAGCCAATTTATCCCCCCATCCCGTCCCTCCTCTCTGCCCGAGTGAGCCTTTACCCATCACTTATCACAGTATGCACTGCTTTAGCATGAGAGCCACACGAGAGCAGCACCGGCAACCAAAGAGACTGCATGTGTAGAAACACACACACACACATCAGAGTTACCAAACAGTTCACTTTGTTTGGTTCAGAAGTAGAGAAGCTACGAGTTGTGTGCTGATAAAAATGTTTACTATGTTCACTCACCTGTTTTATGAAACAGATGTGCAGAGTATTTTTTCAGATAAAGATATTCTACTACAAGCTAAAAATGTCAAGGTTATGCTGATGCTACAGGAGGAGGATGAACTAATCTAATAGGTTTTATCTTCTGGAAAACATGACTGTCTGTACCAATTTAGAAACAGTCGATCCACTGGTTACTGATATGTGTCAGTCTGAACCAAAGTGATGGACCAAGTGACCAACATCACCATCACTCAGGCCGTGCTGCTTGAATGGCTAAAACTGAGGAGCAGCACACAGTTTAATAGATGGATAAAGTCAGAAATGAACTATTTTTAGCAAATACAGACACAAACATGATTTCGTAGATCCATGCATGTAAAGAAACAAACAAAAAAAACAGTAATATAAAGATGTGAACTTGTCCGTCTCAGCAGTTGCTGCTCTCTGTGTTGCTGTTGTCATGTGTGTTTTGATTACTGTCAGTGCCTTGTTTCACCGCAATCAGCACCCTGCTTGCCCACTTCCAGCAAATCTCATTTATCCAATCATTTATGTATGGCCATTTGATATTTGTGCTGGCAATTGTGTTTGATATCCCAAGAGTTTTTTTTTTTTCTTATGCATAATAGTTTGTGCTTACACCGGAGGGGAATAAAGGAGTAGTTGGTACAGTAAGGGAAGACTAGAAATGCAAGACAGATTCATTAAGTGGAGAAAGTCACCTTGAATATATCAGATTCACAGGTAGGATTTTAAAGGTCTAAATGTGACTAAAAGGCTCCAGTAGCAACGAAAGACTCTACTCTTTACTTTCCCTCTGGTGTTAGTGTCGCAGAAGCTGTGTCAAAATTAATTTTCATTCATTAGACACTATTTACTTAGAGACAACCTTTGGTTTGAGGAACACAGGGGTTGACTTGCTAAGAAAATATATGGTGTAAAATTAAGACAGTCTAAAAAACTCACAACTGCAGATGATTAAAAGCTGAAAAGTGGGATTTGTGCCATTCTTACATGACAAATTCCCAGGGAACGTGATGAGTTTAGTTTGACTCAGCTCTGCTTTGATGTGTATTTGCATTTGACACACACCTTATTCTGCTGGTGGTAGAGTGAGGTGGGGTCAATGCCAGTTTGTCACATTGTGATTGGTCACATGCATGTCTTGCCCCTCCATCAGAGCATGAGCACCCCCTGTGAACATGTTGCTCTTGTTTGTTGACCTGTGTTGAAACATATCTATGTATTGTCTTGACAGCTGTCTACCTGTGTATTAGTTTATAACTATTGGGAACTAAAGCCAACTCAAAATGGACCGAGTTGCTTTTACACACTCTGCCATTATTTGTAACCTATTTATTTAATCAAAAAAGTGATCAATCGTTTGGTTAGACTGTGTCAACAGGTAGCAGCTGCCAAGATGCCTGCAATGTGTCATACTGTGTGGTAAAAACTGTCCCATTCTCCTCAGGTCGGTCCCCTCCTGGTCTTGCCAAGACTCCCCTGTCAGCTCTTGGTTTGAAGCCTCATAATCCCGCAGAGATCCTCCTAAATCAAACAGGCTCAGGTTGGTTTCAACGCTCAATCAAAATCACAATCTCTGGTAGCTATTTTTGGAACTGAGACATGGACAAGAACACTGCATGAGAACAAAATCAGGTTATTAGATTTTTTCGAAGCTGTGTGCAATTTAAGGCTAAATATGAAGACTTAACCACTAGTACTCGTCCTTGTGAAGAGACTCCCCTTTACATTCCTTGTCATACTTATAAAGTATGGCAAAAAAACAAAAACAAAAGTCCTTCCCTTGCTGTTTCTTTACAATATTTTGTTTCTCTGGATTTTGCCCAATGATGCTTCACAGATGATGAAAACAGAGAGTTTGAGGAAGGTAAGAGTGCTGCTGTTATGCCATCATCAGCGACATTCAGTGTTTTAATAACCTTCACCTATTTTTTTTTATTATTGTTGAGATGTAATCAACACACACACAAAAAAAACATTCATCTTCATTTGTTGTCTGGAAAAGTCACAACCACTTTCACAGCAGCATAAACCATCACAGCCATATTATTTCATATTCTGTGCCACGGTTTCAGCAGAAATCTATTTTCATGGTTGTATTAATCGTTTTGCAATGTATATGTTTCTGTTTTATGAGTCTATCCACATTCCACCCCTCACCTATGGTCATAAGCTGTGGGTAAAATGAGACAAGTATGAGTGGTAAATAAGATAAGGCAAGTAGCCCAGTTGTGGTGGTTAGCATCCGACGCCTGTCTGATACCCTCTTTTGGAGGTTTTCCTAGCATATCCATAACTGGAAGAAAACCCTAAGATGGATCCAGAACTTGCTGGAGGGATTATATATCTCATATAGCCTGATATCATTTATATTCTGAGCAGGAATTGTGAAAAGAAAAAATAAAACAAAACTACAATGCTGCAGATCTAAAGAGTCTCATGAAGAAACTTCTTTCCCTCTCATGCAGGACCAAGAAGCTATGTAGAGTCTGTGGCGAGGTCAGCAGCGGCAGGCGGAGAGCAGCCCACGTCACCTCAAAGCCTGAGCCCACCACTAGAGACTATGAACCAGCAGAGAAGTCCGTCTCCTGCCTCCCAAACACTGAACCCACCTCTGTCCAGCAGCAGCCCCATCCAGAGCTCACAGGGGTAAGTCAAGAACTCTCAAGAACACGTTAAGGAAATGCACAAAAACTTTAGTCAGTTGATAACATTTTCCAATTCATTTCCAGGGATGGCCCCTTGGCTGAGAGCAGTGTCAGCACTCCGTCCCAACCCACTACTGATTCTGGCTTCCGCTCCCAGGCTACAGATAGCACCTACCCCACTCCCACCCCGTCATATCAAGCCCTGAATACTCCAACATCTTCCTACCTGGATTCCAGCTCCCCAACTTCTTCCTACCTTGGCACTACTACCCCTACACTGTCTTACCTTGGCCCCAGCACCATGGTTGGGGGCTTTGTGACCTCAGATCCCAGCCCACCCATGTCAGAACCCTCCCAGACAACGTTCAGTCATGGTAGTCCCCATGCACAGCACCGGACCAACATCCTTGACCACCCCACTCAAAACACCATCCTCCAGCAGCGCCCAAGTGCTAATCAGGATGGATCCGTAATGGGCCAGCAAATATCACCTGCTAATGGCTTTGAGGTGGGTGTGGTAGGTAACAGCGGCAGTCCCATCCTCGCTCGTCGTCTGTCTCAGGGAGCTCAGAAAAGTCCGGTCCTCAGCAGACAGGCTTCCTTGGGACAAGGGTCTCAGCGAAGCCCGGTCCTCAGCAGACAGCCGTCCCTGGGCCAGCCCTTGCAGAGCAGCCCTGTGCTAAGCCGACAGCCATCTATCACACACATGCAAGGGAGTCCAGTTTTGGGCCGTCACCCGTCTGTATCGCAGGTTTCCCAGCGAAGTCCCAGTTTGGACCGTCACCCCATGCACAGCGGCTACACCACCCCAGATGAGAGACACGGCAACCTGTCACGACAGAGCAGCTCCTCGGGCTACCAGGGACCACCCACTCCCTCTTTCCCCATCTCACCTGCAGGCTATCAGGATGGGGGAATGATGGGGATGGGCGGAGGGTTCCGGCAGGGAAGCCCGGCCCCCAGTTACCAGCCCCAGCTTCCAGAGAAGAGACGTATGTCAAGTGGAGATAGACCAAATGGAGCACTGTCCTACGGCACACTCAATGGGAAGATAATGTCCCCAGCCACTGGAGGAAGCAATCCCAGCTACTTCCACACCCTCTCTGACTTCTCAAGGTTCAACATGCACGGTAAGGTCACATATCATCTGGAGTGATATGACACAATACTTGTGATTTTTTTTCCTCTGTTTGCTTCTTTGTCTCTCTTTCTGAAAGAGCCAAAGCTAGGCGATCGAGTAACTTACAGCCCAATGTGTTTGTGTTGTGCTTTTGGTTGATTCTATGTACATCGTCATCAAATATGATGGCTCATTGCCAGGCACACTAAGCATACAAAGCAGATGTCAACTCCCATGTGCAGTACAGCTGTGCTTAACAGCAAAATAAGCTGATTAAGACATTGCAGAGTTTAAAATTTAGGTTGTAGCTTCATCTGTATTTTTTGTATGTTCTATACTTCTATACCTCGGCTAAACAAATCTACAGGTATTTCAGCAAAATATAGTATATCTTGGCTGCATAGACTGATGCTGGGCACATCTGTGATGTTCTTCAAACTTTTTTTTTGTTTTGTTTTTGTTGCAGATGGCAGCCCTGAAAGCAAGCTGAATGTCAAGTTTGTCCAAGACACGTCCAAGTTCTGGTACAAGCCAGACATTTCCAGGGAGCAAGGTACGATGCTAAAAGTTGTTTTGAATATCAAAGACTGAACCCCTATAAGCTTTAAAGGTGAAGCTGAATGTTTTTAGCACGCAGTAATGTTTACCAGAGGCAGAAGCAAACAGCTAACATCACAAGAGAATACTATTAAAGATATGTATGTGGTATTTGTACCAAAATATGATCTTTTGCAATTTATAAAAGACATTTATGGACACCAGAGAAGTGAGTTATGCTGCAGGAGAAGTTTAAAAGGGTTTGTATCTTTGTCAGTGTTGTAGGTCAACATGTGTTTGGTGCAGTGTTTTTGTAGAGCATTTAAAATGTTATTAGGATGATTGAACTCTTGCTGTTCGGCATGCCTGATCTGTAAAACACAAAGGTAACACGATTCATTATTCACCATACATATTGTTCTTGTTTAACTTGAACTTTGTGTTCAAATGTAACAAACAAGCCCTAACAAAGTCACTTTTGATAAATGCATGTACAAATTTACACACATGCACATGCTAATATATACACACATCTAGCTTGGTTGGTTGTGTATTTGGTTGTGGGGTTAGTGGCTATTGGCTGCCCCCTCTGCATTTGCTCATGGCCCAGATTGAATTATATCATGTTAAATACAAGCACATGCTCAACTGCAATGACATCACACAGAGTTTATACTTAGTGCCATGCTCTCTCAGAAGAAAAGCCACACCACATGCAAAGAATTAGGAAACATCTGCATGTGTTGCTCATCTCATCCATCTTCCTTCCTCAAACTATCACATGTGAGCGGGCTGGGGCAGTGAACTAAACAGTGAAGTGACGGATCTAAAGGTCTTCTTCTTGAACAATTGAGTGTCTCAAACAAAGTGTCATGTTAGAAGTTGTAGTTTTAATGAAATACAGCCTGACAGCGATTTTTCAAAGGGACTTTATGTATCCCTTTGCTCTTTGTCATCCTTTTAACTCTAGTCTTTCTTTGCTTTAGTTTACCTTGATCCTTTAATGACTAAACTGTCTTTAACCACCAAAGACCGTTAACCAAATGTAGCCAGTGTAACATATATGGCTTGCTCATTGCCAATGACCCCGTCACACACTGTCTGTTGATATTTGAAGTGTTCTATTACTGTGTCTTATCTAGTTTTTTAATGTTGTTTTAAGCTTTAACTGTGACAGTTAAGTGACTGCAGGTGTAATTGAGCTCTAAGCTCATTATATTTCAAACAGTTACATCACTGCAAGCTGTCAATCAAACTGTACGTATGCACAGCGGTTCGTTGTGCTAATGCTAACATCAGCATGCTAGGATGTTTGTTAATGGAAAAATTTCCATGTTTAGCAGATTATTAATGTTTTCTTTATTTTAGTTTTGCATGTTTGCACATTGAAATTGTCTATTCAATACCGTGCCATTAGTATGTGCAGGTTTTAGTAAAATTAAAATTTTAGCCCAAATGTGCAGGATAAAAAAATAAAGGGTTGTTACAGCTGATCTTGAAGCACATCTCAAGGCGATCCATCTTGTTGATAATAAACACCAAATACACTCATCTTCATAACTTAATAATAAGTTCTGATCAATAACTGGATGTCACTGTGTTGCAGCTATTGGCCTGCTGAAAGAGAGGGAGCCTGGAGCCTTTGTTATCCGTGACAGCCACTCGTTCAGGGGGGCTTACGGCTTGGCTATGAAGGTGGCCTCCCCTCCCCCCTCAGTGCATCAGAACAAGAAAGGTAAGAGCCAAGATGGTAGTTTACATGAATGTCTATTTAAAAGTGGTTAGAAAATGCAACAACTATTTACTTGAGTCATTCGGGTGTTTTGTGGAGCTCCTCTTTCTTACCTATTTCGGTCTTCAGTGAGGGTGGAGACAGAATTGAAGTTAATATCTCAATACCAAAGATATGAGATGATGTCTCCATGCTAATCAGCTGTGTATTACCTCAACTCGCCCACCCCCTTCACCCCTGCTCTTTTGTTGCAGGTGACATCACCAACGAGCTGGTGAGGCACTTCCTGATTGAGAGCAGCCCTAAAGGAGTGAAGCTGAAGGGCTGCCCGAATGAGCCGTACTTCGGTAAGTGGAGGCCTGCTGCCCTCACATGTGCACTGAGAGAATATAATAAAACCGGACAGATTTGAGAGGAAACGTCAAACGTTCCTGGAGAGTTTCTGCTCCTTCCTGTGTTTCTGTCAAAGTCCTGCCAAGTTCTAAAACATGCAATTCTACGGTAATTATAGTAATGACTGAAGTGATCTAACTTATGTTCTTCCTACTAATTACAACTCAAGGCTGTATGACGTCTTTGTGTGTGTGTGTGTGTGTTTGTGTGTATTTGTGTACACAGAGAGACAAAGCTCCTCTGCCAAATCTAAAATGAGACAGGCTGTAAACTCCTGTCTGTCTGCTTTGCTGCTCTTTGTTTCTTCCTCTCCTGTCTTCAGCTCATTACTTACTCTATCACTTGTTTCCTGCTATTTACTTGATTTTAAAACTACAAAAACTAATAGAATTATTTTTTTGTGTAGATCTATTATGTAGATCTATTATTATTGCTACAAGTTTATAATAGTAACTATTCCAAATTAAATAAGCCACATTCAACCAAATCCATCCAACATTTCAAGATGAATTACGACAAATGATGGCCCTCCTCGCAGGAATAAAACCAGACATGTTTGAAGCTAAATTAGCCGCTACCGCTACTAGCTGCAGATACCAAAGATGGAAATGAAAGTCAAGCAATGTTTGAGACATGTTGTTTGCCAAATGCTTGTTTCTGACTGTGTTTTGTGTCTGTTTGACAGGCTGTTTGTCTGCCTTGGTCTACCAACATGCTATTACACCACTGGCCTTACCCTGCAAACTACTTATCCCTACGACAGGTCTGTGAAATCCAAATGTTCAGCAACTTTTGGAATTTAAATGTCTATGTACTCAATGTACTACAGCTGAAAGTCGCTGGGAAAAGCTTGAAAAAAGCACAAAAACAGAAAAAAAGTTACTATATTGCATATATATATATATCTAAAAATTATCAGTAATGAGACTGGACTCTAGTTAAGCGACGGTCATGTGCTGACTTTCAGGAAAAGAAATAATGATCAAAGTTTTCCCTGAAGCTGCTTAGGAGCATCTATGGAAAAAAGTGAACCTAATGCCAAACTGGTAACTTCCTCTCTCGCTTCTTTTATGTAGATCTCATTGAGGAAGTGCCAGACGCTGCAACGACAAATCCCCTGGCTGAGCGTCTGAAACAAGGAGCAGGTAGAACATCATCCCACTCTCATTCATCCTCATTGTTCAAAGTCCTTTGACTGCAAACACAGCTTTGAGATTATAGGACTTTGATTACAGTATCATTTATACGTCCCAAATCATCTCATTCATTTTTTCTGACAACGTGACATCCTTGTTATCCCAGTGCAGAGGGCCCCTGCTGATTCCCATGGTAAACCCTGTACACCTTTATTTGGAAACCTACATCTAGAATGTGCATCCTGTCTGTTTGTTCTCTGTCCGTCTATGTTGTAACCTGCACAACTGAAGACAAGTTATTAATAGTCCTGTGTAACTATGTGCTTTCAGAATTTGTCTGATAACATAACTGTCCAGCATCTCTTGCATAACAGGCAGAATGTTTTATGTGGAATGATTTGGATGGATTTGTTTCTGAAACCATTTAGCTTGCTCCGGACAGCATGTGCTCTAATGAGAAATTTAAAAAAAATCAGTATTTCTGCATGAACAGGTCGAAACAGGCTTTAAAATCAGGATCCAAAAGGATCCATTTTAGAATAAATACGATTCTAGTTGCATTGTCTGTCTGAGATTTCCACGCCTTCATATGATTTCTGTTATCTGACTGGGACAACTGCTCTTTTCCCAGCATGCAACGTGCTCTACATCAACTCAGTGGAGATGGAGTCCCTGACAGGCCCTCAGGCCGTTGCAAAGGCCATATCTGAGACACTGGCTGCCACGTCTCCACCTACTGCCACCGTTGTGCATTTCAAGGTGTCGTCACAAGGCATCACACTGACAGACAACCAGAGGAAGTAAGTCTGTCCTCCGTTAACAACAAATGTTTTCGGCGTCTGACCAGATAAACATTGCATGACATCTGGAGTTTTTGTTGCAGACGTCGTTTGATGTCTGAACATGTTTTGTTTTTGAAGTACAAGTGTGAAAATGAGTCACTGCACACAATCAGAAGCAATAAATTTTACGACTCTTAGGATTGCATCTTAACTCCTATCCCAGAGGGCACAGGTTTAATTCCACACGATTACTGTTGCTGTTGTATTAGGTAGTATACGGTAATGTGTGCGATCGTGTCTTGGTGTATCACTTCACTGTGTTGTTGGTAGGCATTGTTTTAAAGTTGATTTCAGTTCTGGGTTGCAAAATTTCACTTTTACAATAATATATCTATAACAAAGTATATTTTATCTCAAATTATTGCTGACACAGAATTAAAAGATCAAGGTCTTATTTGCAACAGTATTTTATTTTTTCAAGGCACCTGAATGAAAGAAACTACCAGCTAAACCACAGTGAGAAAACCTCAGTGTTGTCTGAAAAGATACATCAGCATATTATTACAAATATGTTGACATCTGTGCTAAATCTGGTTAAAAAGTAACCTGAAATTATATTATGTTGGATTTAAATTGGATTTATCCAAAAGCATTTAAGTTAGATTAAAGTTCATATTAACCATCTGGCCTTGTGTAATCAGTGGTTGTGAACAGTTAACCAATTTCCAGGTGGAAACAGGGCAACGTTTTCACTCACCGTAAATCTTATCCCACCACGATGAATGTTTTTCACCATGTTTCTCTCAATAGATCTATTTTAGCATTTATGTAATCTGTTTGATTTGCTGCTTTCATAGGCTTTTCTTCCGGCGCCACTATCCTTGCAACGCTGTCACGTTCTGCGATACTGACCCTCAGGACAGAAAGTGAGTACAAAGACATGAAACTGATTTCTTAAATCCTCATTAGTGGTTTGTTTTAACACTTCTGATAAAATGCATGATACTTTAAAATCAGAATAAATTCCAAAATCTTGTTATCCTTAAAATTCTGCTAATTTTATTCCTGGTACTGTTATTAATTGTGTGAGTTGTGAATTTCACTCGTAAACCTAAAAATATACCAATAAATAAAATACTGACACACACCATTTGTCTGTTTGCTACAGGTGGAACAAACCTGAGGGCGGCACAGCTAAGTAAGTCAACTCTTGTGGATTAATATTCTACTTTTGATGTTAAACTTCAGAGGGGGGGTCACATGATACACCTGCTTTAGTTGAGGTGACTTCCTGAGGATTATTGGACTTGTCTGGGTTTACATCCCTCACAGTTTCCATTCACATACGAGGCTGAATCTCATAGTTTCAGTTGCCTGTTTCATCAGAGACACAGTTCAATACTTTAGCATGTTTTTTTTTTTTAAATGAATCTCTAACTTTGTCCTCGCAGGCTGTTTGGGTTCGTGGCGCGTAAGCAGGGAAGCACAACCGACAACGTCAGCCACCTCTTCGCTGAGATGGACCCCGACCAGCCTGCCAACGCCATCGTCAACTTCGTCTTGAAGATGATCGCCTCGCAGAAACGATGAGAGCTGACAGCAAACCCTGGCTCTTTTTATAAGGCCTTTGGTTATTTTTCTTTCCTCTCACTGTAGTTACTTGCTTTCTCTTTTCGGACAATTTAGCATTGAGTTTTTTTACGCGTCACCTTATTTTTTCCTGCTCTTTTAATTTCTCTCGCGCGTCTGCGTGTGACTGCAAATGTAAGCAAAGGACAGACGAGGAGTGTGTGGTGTATGTGTGAGAGTGTGTGTGTGTGTGTGTGTGTTCGCTGCTTGCATGCATGTGCTATTCTTCTTGGACGGACTCCAGAATGGACCAGAGGAAGTGCAGGATGGGGCGTGGCTGTGTGAGGCAATGAGGCGGGGGGCGATTCGGATCTCCCCGGCAGGGTAACACAGGAAGAGGGAATGACATTGTGTGTGCAAATGTTATTTTTTAAGCGATTGTTTTCGTTTTTGTTTTTTTTTAAAAAGAAGAAGTCAAGTTGTGTGATGTAAAAGTGGATTGTGTAAATCTATCAGGCTTTTGACTGGTCAACCAAAGATTTTTAAAAAAGTAGTCAGGGCGTGTATAGTGTGCCACTGTCGGAGGGTTGGAAGTATTCTTTTGTAAAACAAATATGGCTGCTTAATCAAAAAATACTGAATTGTTTCTCTCTGTATGTACTGATACTGTAGGTCAATTCTGCACCGTGCCATCTTGCAAAAAAATGTTTTCCGGACATTTTTTTTGCAGCCGGTGAGGCCTGTGTAAATATTCCAGATTGCTTTATGAGTAGGACTGTTCTATATGACATTTGGTGCCTGACTTTCTTTTATAATGCAGAGCTTTTTAAGAAAAAAGAAGAACATAAAAAAAACTCTTTCAGGCTGTCTTAAATATGCAAATAGCCCAAACTCGGAAAGAAGGAAGTAAGGTCGCTTTGTTCCTCGCTCGATGCCGTAGTGTCACTAAAGATGCAACAGATGTTGAACCTCTGAGGTGCAGCTAGAGTCTAACAATATCAGCTACAACTGTTTATTTTTTATTTTTGTGCATCTACGGTGTCCACGTGAACACACAAAGGTCATCAGAAAGACGACCAATGAATCATTGCATCCACACGTCTCTTGATTGTTTAAGTCAGACGAGAGGACGAGGTTTCGCTTCCTATCCGCCGACACTCTCTGTTCAGTCTGCGCAGCACATCGACGCTCTGATTCGCTCGTTACTGAAGGACCCAAAGTGGTTTGGCGAGGAAAATCTGTTTTTAAGGAAAAGTGTTGTCCTGCTTCACGGCTCTTCAGTATTCTGTGTTGAAAGTTTCCGTCGAGAGAAAGAAGCTCTTTGTGTCAGCTGGCCAAAACTGTTGACATTCACATCCTACCCAAAAGTAAGCTATACATATAAATATACATATATAGATTATATATATATATAAATATATATATTAAAAAAAACTTCCAAACAGTGACTTAAGATATTTATTTTTTTTGCTTTGTTGCTCTATGTTATCTTGTATACATGTATTATAAAGTATACATCAGGATTACTGAAAGCGAGAATAGAAGATTGCTTTTTATTTTGGCTTGTGTCAAACGCATTGACGTATATAAGGTGTAAAGTGTGTGCATTTAAAAGTGTATCACTGTTGTTTTTGAATGTTTTTTTTCACAGCATTACTTCCTTTTTTAACATTCTTGTTTTCTTGGGGAGGCTCTGGTTTTTTTTTTGTTGTTTTTTTTTTTTAAAGATAGGGGAAATATATTTTGTATGAAAGACTGTTGTTACTAAAGTCCAAATTTGAGTTATAACCTAAAGTGACGCCAACATTGTTTTATTAACTTAAACCTGCCTAGAAAATACGTTGTCCAAGTTTAGCACTTAAATGTTGAAGTATTACCAGTGTGTTTCTATTTGTCCAATGAGAAGAGACGGACATGGACTCATTTCATGTCATCGCTGCATGTGTGGAGGCAGATTTACTCATCTCCATCACGTTTCAAACATCACCTCAAACAAGTCCATTTACAAAGTAGCTGCTGCCCTCATGTGGCGTCCACCGATCATTACAAAGGAGCCACTTATATTCTAATACAGTGTTTTAACTGTAATCACAGCACGTCAACCAGGAGTTTAAATAATTCGATCAATAGGAAAATTGACTTAAAGAACTTAAAGTTTATTATGGAATCATTTGTAAATTTTCTCAGCAAATACATTTTATCCCATTTAAGGATTAAGTAATAGATTACAGCTCCCTCCTTTGTGCCTGATGCTTTAGGATCAGTTGGCAGCATGATGTAAAAAACTTAAATAAGGGTTAGTTTGGGAGCCTAAATAGACTCAAATGTACTTCTCCCAAAACAGAAAACACAGCACTTAGGGGACTTTTATATCTGACTAGAATGTTCCATTATTTATTAGCAAAAGAGCCTGCATGCTCAAGTCAAGTCGCTACCTTAACACTGCTGACTGTAATCTGTACGCAGCATCCTGGAGTCTTTACTCAACTCAGCCCTTTCAGAAAGATGCCCACGGATGGTTTTCATCAGGTTTTTTTTTTGATTTTCATGTGACGACTGTGTCTTGACTTTGCGTGCGAGACAAAAGAAAAACTGTATTTTTTTCAGCCTACAAGTGCTTGTTGAGAAAAGACGACGTCCTCTACTTCAAACTGAATGTTAGCCTTTTGTTTGCAAAGAATGGAAACTCCGGTGGCGTCTGCCCACTCTGACAGATCAGTCTGGACTGTAGAATGTGTGTGAATGAGCTACTATGCCTGTATAGAGCTTTTGTCATTTTTTTGGTTTGCTACATTGTATGGCTTTTATTATTTCTGATGAAAAAAAAACACATTAAAAATGCAGTACAAATCAAAACGAACGCAAATTTGTCTTTTGTTTTTTGTAATTTGGATTTGTTGTTACACCAACTTAACAGACATTTCAGTGTTATTCAAAATCTCCTGATATTAACTTCTTAGTTTTTTACAGAGTGTGTATTTTTAATGCTTAATTTTAAATGTAAATTGCCAAACATCTGAATAATCTCTGAGGTCTTTTAGAGGACTAATATCCTTTATATCTTTCACATAAAGTTTAATGGGACATGAATGGATTTGTATGAATGTGCCTGTAGTTTCACAAGTTGCTTAATTTTTTTTTACGTGAAATTGCTGCTTGTGCAGGAAAAATCCAAATGCATACAGATGTACAGGAAGATGCTGGGAGGCAGCAGAGTTTGTCAATAATAAGTAAAGTGCTGTATATGTATTAGTGCATATATACCCGTTTAGTCGCTGATACTAGATCCAACATTTCAGGCAGCGGTAAAAGCGTTTCAGATTCTGGTTATGGGTCTCTGAAGACTAACTTATGGCACAGAAGAGGTCTTTACTGGGACATTGTGCAGCCAAAGGTTATAATTGATTTGAGATAAGATTAAAACAACAAGTTAAAACTAACCATGAAAAAGTTCTGTAAACTTGTTCTGCTGGATTGGAAGCTAAAAAATCTCAAACTTGGAGATTTAAGATTGCAAAGATTTTTTAACCTGTGTAAAAATGTACAGGAAGGCCTTTTAATAAAAGGAAAAAAAATCATTTCTTCAATTAGAATAAAAATAGTTGGTCCTAATCTAAAGAAAGAAAACGTATATTTTTCCTGATAAAAAGTGTCTAGAGGCTTTGTGAATAACAAGATCTCTGAGAAGAAGGTGGAAGGAATGTTAAAATGTCGATTTCTCAAAACAATCCGTCAAAACTCAACCAATTAATTTTTCTTTTTTCAATCCCAAACATTTTGTTTCCAAAATCCCAACCCACAGTTTTTAATTCCTCAACTTTTCCAAACCTTGACCACAGCGACGGCAGATACGGAAACAAACATATGAATCATTTGTTTTTGTTCTGTGTTTCAAAAAGGTGGAGACAAACAACCTTTTTTTTTTTTTTTCATTTAGTTTGAAGATTTTTGACCAAACTCCAACGAGCTGTGAGTCATTATTTCTACTTCAGTTAGATCATCAGAACAAATGTGCTATTAACTAAATGTGGAAATGCATCTCAGGACTTCAAGAACTTTGTGAGAGCAATAAATAAAAGTTAAGATCATGTTTTTAAAAGTAAAGACTGTTGTAACCATGAAAAAACAAAGAATCGATATGAAATAGATGTTACACATTGATAACATATATTCCTTCAAAGCACTCGTGTACTTTAAGTTCTTCTTATCTGGTGGAGAAAGTATCTGAAGCCTCAGACATCAAGAGGATGAGACATGTCTCTGTTGCTGCTACGCTTCATAAATAACGGCAGAATCGTCCTGTGTAGCTTTTACTACCCAGATACCATCACGACGTCACTGCATTAGTCTATAAAACTCTGAAATTGTCATAATAAAATTTTATGGACTGCAATTTTCTGTACTCTAACCAGCTTCGTAAAATGATAAAAATGCAGACATTTAAAATGAGTAGCCTGCAGGAATGTGACACTAATAAATTTCTTTTTTTTTTTTTTTTTTTACATTGTCATTCATTTTATTTCAGTGATGTTACG
>JAPZDV010000005.1:20530563-20547202 GCA_029814665.1 Acanthurus lineatus | reverse complement strand
TTCACACAGTCAGCAAAAAAGAAATCTGAGAGAATCAAACTGAATCTTTTGACACTACTTTCACCATCAAGACATATAATGATCACTTTTCCAAAAACCAGTGACCTTTATTGCTTTTCTGCAGTAATCATATTGAAATATGTAGAAAACCCTCAAATGATATTCTCATTACACTGAAACAATAATCTCTCTACAGTGTGAGTTATTACACTTTACTGCAGCATCTTTTTACAGTCAAATGCAAAAATATTTTAAAAATTAAAGGAATATTGAAAATAACTGCTGCATTTCTGAGTAACTTCTGCCATTTGTCTGTTCTTGTACAGTCTGTAACTTGAGAAGGTAAAAGATCACCGATTTATCTGAAATGAGAAGAGTTTTGAGAAAGTGGCCTCAGTATTAACTGATGATATTAAGCTGTTTTGATGTTATTGTTTGGAAATGTGCCAAAAACTGAAACATAAAGCTTTTACAAAAGTGTCTACAAGCAGTTAAACTTTCTTTGGCACAGACCAAATACACTTTTACCAACGAAAGCCAAAAATAAATAATAAGGTTTGAGCTTTAGTTCATGGGAAAATGCAACACCACCACTGGAAGTCCTGTGTAATACTTCCTGAGAGGAGGATTACAATCTTTTCATCTCTCTGACACCATGGAATAGAGTTGTGTAATTGTTCCTGCTTAGTGTTCCTTAGCGTGTGTGTGTGTGTGTGTGTGTGTGTGTGTTGCTGTTGCTTTTACTGTGTCAATCTATTTTGTCTTTGAGGTGCCACAGGAGTTGAGTGCAGTTTTCAAACAGATCTGGTGTTCATGGGTCCAGATCTTTACATCTTTTGTTTTTTTAAACGCTCAACACTTCACACACACTCACATTAACACACATCTCACATCCAAAGTTACTTTTAGTTCATCTGTTTTAAATCAATAACTCAAATTTTTTGGCATTTCCTGTCTTTCCTGTTCATATCATGTCCGTTGGGTCGGACAATGACATGGTGATTTGTTCTCCACAGGGGGTCCAGATGACAACATGATGGTCTGTTTGGGGGCAGAGAGGGTGGATGACAGAGGGATTGTCCCTTTAATCTGTTTGCCTCTTCGTACAGTTTAGTCCACTAATTTCTCCTCTATTCTGCATCTACTTTGACACCTTTTTGATTTTTAAGAAAATATCCATCAACAAACGCTGCATGCATGCACACTAGTTTTCTCCAAAGTCGTCTTGTTGAGTGTTTCTTACTGAATACTGCCTTCGATCATGTGACCATGGCTCATCATTGCTTGGCTGTTTCTATTAATTTAGCTGCAGGTTGTTTGGTTTTTACCCAGAAAACTAACCTTGCCTGTTCCTGGACATGTTGGATTTAATGATAATTATCTTAAAATTTTAGTCTGATGTGAAGATCAACATCCCCTTGCCAACTTTAAGACATGAGGTTACTGTTTTCTTCACCAAGTAGTATTAAGCTGTTTAACTACCAAATATGTGGTGGACATGGATGATGTTTTAAAGAAACAAGGAGTTACAGCTGTGTGGTACATTTTGGATAAAACATGGAGAGCTGACAGTGTCGTCACAGTATCTTCTATAAATAACCACGACTTGACCTCTATTTTATGCAGATGAATCCCTCCAAAACCCACAACACACCAAGATCCCGAAATACGATCCAACTCTCAAATTGAGCTGATAAAATATGAATGAGGGTGGTGACTTCATCATATGACGAGAGACACTAAGGGTTTGTTCAAAAACCTCAAAGGAAGCTGCAAATGTCAAAAATGACGCTCAGTTCAGCCCCGACATCAGCAATTTAACACGTGCAGAGGCATTAAACCGGACTTAAAGTCCAGATATTTGATATTCTTGATATGAAACACGATGGTTTTATTTCAGAGATCTTTAACCTGTGAAGCTAATGTTTCAAAGAAGCTTCTTCCTCCAAAAAAAAACCCTCCTGACATCCTCTCTGACGTGAGACAAAGATTACTGTCATTGTTCAAAGAAACCAACAGCGACTGCGGGCAGGTGACGGGATGTGAACTGCAGCCTCACACCTTCAATCCCACAACACTCAGCGGTGGTTCAGCAAAGCCAGGTTATCTAAACCATCGTTTCTGAGAGGAGACAGTCCAGAGGAAACGCTTCTTCTGCTGCAATGCTTCAGTCAGTCTTCACAAACATGTATCACCTGATCCAGAATAGATTTTAACTCAGCTCAAGTTCAAGGTTTTAAAAAAAAAAGTAAAGACAAAGGTGCTTTTGCTGCTGAGAACAGAGAACAAATTATGCATATTTCACAAAAAAAGTGTCATTTTCCAAAGTTACACAATATTTTTATCATCTTTATGTTTACTACACATTCCTCTCCACCTTTCTTTCCTTCTGTTTATCCATTTTTAGCTCATTTCTAGAAAAGCAATGTTTTTTCATGTAAAATGTAAGTAAAGTTCACTCGCTAAGGAGGGTAAATCTGAAATTCAATATTTGTCTGGTTGGCAAAAACGCAGTAATCGGACCAGAGCTGCAAGTGTCTTGTTTCCTCCTAAAGCCTGTTGCCCTTTCTCGCACATGGAAACATGTCACCATTTGGAGCGAGAAAGAGTGTCAGGCCTCCTGCCTCCGATTGGATACACAGAGAAGCAGTTTACACTCTGCCAGATGGAGTGTAAACCTACGAAGCAGAAAGCAAATGTATATACTGTACTGATTTGTTTTTTTTAATAATCCTTGTCAGATGAAATAGATTATAGTATTAAAAACAAATGCTGGCAAACGGTCTACGAGCAGATTTTATTTATTTTAAATTTTTTTAATAAAAGACAAACTGCTGTCCATCTCTGTATCTGGCAGAGATTCAGAGCTCA
The DNA here is from genome assembly GCA_029814665.1 of Acanthurus lineatus. Classification (NCBI taxonomy): domain Eukaryota; kingdom Metazoa; phylum Chordata; class Actinopteri; order Acanthuriformes; family Acanthuridae; genus Acanthurus; species Acanthurus lineatus. The sequence continues at coordinate 20,544,331 of JAPZDV010000005.1, read as the reverse complement.
GTGACATTAAAGTCACCAGTATTTCCTTTTTTCTTACGCTCACGCATAAAGATGATTAAAAAACATACGAGAGAAAAGTGTTTGTGTGTGTGTGTGTGTGTGCAGTTTGTCTTTTACAGGGTTGTGTTTTTTTTAAAGCACATCTCCGTGTACGGGATGTTTACATTCGCTGCGACTCAACGGCGTGTTTTTAAAAAAAAACTAACAAACGTGTGATTCAAATTCAGCGTGTATCCACCGAGTGCTTGAGTGTGTAAGTGCTCACATGTATTGTATATGTGCACATATATGTGTGTGTGTGTGTGTTTTCTGGATTCATGAGCGACTGTCCATCCTGTAACCGGTACGTGTGACTCACTCCTATTCCAAATGTTTCCATCTTGGCGCCTCAAAGGCAAAAACCATCAGAGTGCTGTCACCATCTGGACAGTAAGGGCCCTCCTGGGCTGCCCGCCTCGTGTCCCTGACTCAAAGACTTTTAACTAAAAATACAACCTCCAGGATGTTGTTGCAAAAAGCACCAATACATGACTGGCCTGGATTTTTCTCCTGCTTCTGGCTCTTGATGTTTTTGTTTCTTTTCCATAAATAACGAAGGTGAAATTGCTCACACACACATCATACAGTAGTAATAATGCAGTCACGCTGTCTAATAGGCACGCAGTGGCTTTGATGAAAGACAGTTCTTGGAGGATGAAGTCAACTTTGGGGTTTTTATGAGGCAGATTTCTAAAGCTGCGCTGGTCTATATTTAATATTAAACCGAATGACTGTGTGCAGTGTCACTTGTACTCACAAAAACCGCAGAGATTCATCACCGACTCCGCATACTTTCTCAGAGTTCAGATCAGAGGAAATTTCTCAGTAGAAATTTGTTTTGGTTTTATAGTCTGTCACTTTGTTCTTCAACTCGTTTCCAGCTGAAACAGGCCACTGTTTTTCAGAAACAAGCTCTGACAAACCACTGCACACTGCCAGTGCAGACCCATATATCACACACACACACACACAGTTAGCAACTAACTATGGAAGTCAAACCTTCAAAAAAAAAAAAAACCTAAACAGCCAGCAGCGGCTAAAAACTGCTCGTTCTTAAATGTTTAATAACTTGTGAACCGCTCATGCAATTCTCATGCTTTAAAAAGTCATGTACACTGGAGTTCCTCGGCTTTCCAGCTGTATCACACACGACTCTGGGACTTTAAAATGGACCGGGCTGAAACTCGGGGATCTCCTGAATCAAATGATTCATGGCACTTGATGCTGAGTCAGACAGTCAACTTGTCTCACATCTCTAAGAGCTATGCACATAAAAGCTAAAGACAGATACGTACCTCAGAGGGAAGCAGGGACCAAAACAGATGTTAAATGAGAGAGAATGTAGACCTACATTTGTCAGGTGACTACAAACACAACATAAAACCAAAGGTAACATACTTCAAGTCTGCTGGATGAAACAAGCAAATGAGTGCTAAAAAAAGATGAGACTTAACAACATAAAGGCAGCATGAGGGCATTAAATGTTAATTCATTTTTTTAAATCCTTCAAAATAAAGCGAGGAATGATGATCTTAGCACACAACGAAAGCAAAGAAGGAGGTTTTTTATGGCTGAACACTGTCCGCTTGACTCACTTTCTAACTGTGTTTGGCAAGTTACTTAAGAAATGATTTTTCATTTCATGCTACAAAAGTAATTAGGCTACAAAACTTTGCTAATTAGTTCATGGCAGAACTAAGAAGTTACATAAATCATCACATTACTGACTGATCGTTCATTAATCAGCCGAGCTCTGTGGAAGGATGCATTTAAACAACTCAAATTACATATTTTGACAAAATGAGCAGCCAGTCTGTGGTTAAGATGGATCACTGATAGCATTAAAATGTTCTGTGCTAACGGGGACAAACATGGGCAGAAGGAGGAAAGCCAGTAGCTCCTATAGTTCCTCCAGTAGTCATGTTTGGTTGCATAATAGAGCAGACATGCCTGTTCCATCCTATTTCTCTGTACCTCAACAGGTAAAATGAAAAATTAATAACTTTCTAGCAGCAAAATGTGGGCTTTTCTGTATATAAAGTCCATCTCTGCTCCCTCGTGTATCTGGTTTTAACTATTTGCACTTTTTTTTTGTATTTTCTTGTCTTCAAAAGAAGCCACTTGCAGAGAAATGGGAGCCTGACAGGGTTGAAAACAGGGCTCCTTGAAACAGGGCACGGGAACAGAAATCGTAAGCACAGTACTTTATACAGCCTGTTATATTCTACTTAGAGTAAATGTGTACCAATTTTCACACAGCCTCAATGTGGTAAACCCCAGCCATCTGCTAAAAGTGGAGCCCTTGAAAACAAGATGGTACCTCTGAAGCTTTTATTCCAAAACAGAGCGAGTACGAACAAACAAAACAAATGTGAATGCTTGTCGGGAAAATTATAATTTTCATGTGACTCTTGAAAGTGACTGTTTAGTTTTAGTTTTCAGGGGGGGAGTGGGCAGTCTTCCTCCACCTCCTCCTCCACCTCCTCCTCCTCCTCCTCCTCCTGATGGTTTTTATGGCAGCACTGATGGCTCCAGTAAAGAAAGACAGCAGGCAGAGATGGATGTGACACTGTAACATGAGCCAGCATTCATCCCAAGCTGTTGTGAATGTATGCTTGGGTCTTTAGCAGAACGATTCCAGTGCGACGCTTTCGGATGATGTGTGCATCGTAACGTGATCGTGTGGGTGTTTAAAAAAAAAAAAAAAATTAAAATCACATTTTACGGTGAAAATCTGGCCAAAGTGTCACTTTGAACCCGGTCGTGTTTTGTGTACAAATTCCCGCAAACGCTCCTCAAACGCTCATCAGCGACCCAGGAGCTCCAGGTTCCTGCTGTAGCCCCGCCCCTCACCCCCTCACCCCACTCCCCCCCCCCCCCCGGCCAATCAACACATCCCAGAGCCCTGTGTAACAGATGGCTGCAGGGGTCAGCAGGGGTTAGCTGGGACAGGGAGGGGTGGCGGTGGGGGGGTTTGCAAAGGTTAGGCCGGGGCACAGGGGTGTTTGAGATTGTTGTGACATGGCCTGTCTGCCTGTCAGTATGCAGGTGGATGAGGAGCATGTGGCCCACAATCCCCTGCACCCACCCCACCCCACCCGCCACTCTCCCCCCAGAGTCCGTCACTTTGATTGCAGGTCAAGAAGCCGGGATGGAGGGATTCAGTGGTAATCACAGACCAACCCCCCCACCCCACACAAAAATCTATGTGTTTGGCTTACTCAGCACCCCCTCGCACCTGCTCTGGAAAAGTGCAGTGTTAAGCCACGAAAGGGGGGGGGGCAATGGCCAAAGAAAATACAGGATACAAGGAAGAAGTGAAGAGCCATGTTTGATCTGAGCTTTCTAACCTGCAAAACCCTCTGATCCTTTCCGGGTTATTAAAAGTGTGTTCTGACTTTTTTTAAATTATTATTATTATTGTTGTATATTTTTTTACTGATAAATTTTTTTTGATAATATACACGAGAAATGCAAATGCTGTCTGCTGAATTACAGACTGTGTCTTTGATTAAAAGTTAAGACTTTGTAAGTTTGCAGCAAAACTTCAGTCATCCGTAGTGATGCTTGTGATATTTGTTCGTCAGTCTGCAACTCTGGTCCAGAATTAAAAATCTAATGCTAATCTATTAAATTGAATAGTAAACAGTATAAATTAATGCCTCGTTACTTGCAGCAGAAGGTGTCAAATGTACTAAATACTTTTCAGGTGTGAATCTGTGATATATTTCCAATAAACTAAGTAAAAATTAGACTTAAACAATAAACAAGTGTAGATTTCTCTGCTTATGTCTTCTGTTCTCTCAAACTTTCTATTTCACTTCCTCCAGTCTAACGGCCACTATTAGTCATTTCTTAAGTTGAACTCCACAGTTCATATTATCCAAAATTTTTTGCTCCTTCCTTCAACTTTTCACACACTAGAGGCCATATTTCAGGGTTTGTCCAAAAAAAAAAAGTGGTGTGCAGTGTCAAAGCCATTACTTGACAGACCAGAACAACATTACTTGAGCTGTCACTTGTTATGTATGTTGTGTTTGTACACATCAGTTAGAATTTGCAAAGACATAAGATTAGTAAAGTGATTGGTAGTTTCCAAAAAATCTGTCCAAACCTGTAACCGTACCGTTTCTTCAGAAGAAAAACAGCAGAGAAGTTTGTTGTCTCGATGCCAAAAACGCTCTACCTTCCCTTTGCTGGATTTAGAAAGCTACGAACTAAATTCCTCAATTACAGTCAGAGTTGAAGGGGAAGAAAATACATAAAGAGGTGAAAAAGTTAAGGAAGAGGAGATGGGCAGATTGGTTTCATAGGTGGAAAGCAAACACTGAACTTCTCATCTTGCCTACAAAGCGTCTAGACTGGGTTCACTGGCAGCTCAGAGCCTGAGCGTGAACTCGTGTCCAACCCTACCTGTCCTGGCATCCTCTGCAGCCCTTCCTCCCTCCATCCCTCCCTCCACCTCTCCATCCTGTCTGTCATGCCTTAAAACATATACCGACGCCTTTTTTCAATACTCAAAGGTCCAAAAAATGCCTGTTTCAGTTCTCTCATACTGATCAAAGCTTCTCATTGCCACATTCTTTCAGAGTCTAGCCGAGCCACGAAAAACCGGCCATGCTGCAAGCCCGAAGAACTTCCTGACCCAACGCGAAAAAAGAGGTTGATGTCTGGGTCGTTAGCTTCACACAAAAAACTAAACACACACACACACACACAAGGTTATGCTGGACATGCACACAGGTAATGATGTTACGGGCAGTTATTTATGTTCGGGATTTCCTGAAAACACTGATGCTATTAAGGAAAGGCAGCGGCAGAGCGGCGTTAGCTCCCTGAGGATGGACTGCAAAAATAAACAGGCCATCCAGCATGAAATGAAAACAATGAGAAGCCAAACGGTGACTGACACGACATCAGTTTGTGTATGTGTGTGACTGTGCGTACATGCGAGCGTGTTTGCTCACAAATGTACGTCACTGATATCTCTGGGAAAGTGCTCTCTCACTCAGGCCGGATCTTCGCTGGCAGATGCATTTGCCTGGTGGGACTGTGGGGATGTGTGTGTGCATGTGTGTGTGTGTCTGTGTGTGTGCGTGGAAGGGGTGGGCTGTAATTGTGGCAACTGTAAACAGTCGCTGGTATTGAGTTCTTCCTTCTTCCCTCTTTCGCAGTCCACTTCCCGCGTTTGTTGCGTGCCAGTGCATGTGTCTGTCTGTGTCTGTCACCGCCTGTGAGCGATGTCCAGCTCTCTGCTCCAACAGCGCTGCATGCACCGGTGGGGGGGGGACGCCGGTGACGAGAGATGTGTGACTTCAGTCCGTCTGAATCGCACACTCACACCTGAATGAGCGTCTGTAAAAAAAAAAAAAGAGCCTAAACTTACACTAAACTGAAGTCATCGTAATAAAAAAGTTATCTAATAAATTCTCACATTCGGTCTGATTGGGCCTCATAAATTTACATGAACATCATGAGGCACTGTGAGGCCAAAGTGGTCCAACATCTGGGCTCCAAGTGTGAAGGATAACAGATATGAGCCTCTGAGAAGACCTGCTGCTCACAATCATGCAATGACCTCACATAAAATGTATCACAGATATCGAGGAGAAGTTTCATTCAAAAACAACTCTTCCTGTTACGTAACTCGAAATAATCCAATACACGCCGTGATATCGTATGTCATGTGGTTGCTTGCGACACCTGTTCTCATGACAACTCCTATCATAAGCCAGATGAGGAAGGAGGCTGCCACTCACAGTGGAAGCTGGCGTCATTGTCACGTTTGCACTTCTGCTGTGAAAGAGGAGACCCTGACATGAACTCAAACCACTCGCTGGCTCGGCTTCTGGCTCCCACCGCAGTAAAACAACAACTGATCCTCTGAGTGTTTCATTAAGTTTACAAGCCCTTATGTATTTCTTTTCTCTCCTATTTCTCCACACTTCAAAATTCAGAGATTTTTCCCTAAAAAAAAATTCCTCAGAAGAAACCTCAGCGAGGAGTATTGAATGACCCAGGAAGTTCTGGAGAAGCTACAGGCCGTCCAGAACCGTCCAAATATGACATAAACCGTTGAGTTTCTACATGAACACTGCGGCCAACGGTAGGCTGATTTCTCTGCTTGATGACAATCCTTAAAATAAGAAAATCACATAATAATGACCATGAATTATGGGAGTCTGCACAGCGTCCATCAAGCTGCTGTAAGAAAACACATGATACAACTATGTGAGTCAGATGAGAAGGTGAAATCATCAGGAGGCGATAACATGGGACAGCCCAACAAACCGCACAGGGACAGGAAATGTGATAAATCATCCGGTCAAAAAAGAAAATGTTTTTTTCTATGCTTAAAATCAGGAAGTTCACTTTGATATTATACAACTCTTTAGCTAACAAACACATGGTTTTCATCTCAGAGCAAAATATCAAGCCATTAGTTAAACTATTTGGCGGACAAGATCATGTGGCTTAAAAAATGCTAAAAGTTCCTTTACCTGGACTCTCTATACATCCTTGATATGATCAATAATTGCATACAATAGGTTTTTATTGAACATGGCGATGAAATAATTTAATTATCCTCCTGCATACAACTTAGATTCAGAAAAAAACTGGGGTTGTCTCTTAAAAGTACCCAGTTTTGACCACTAGTAGCGCTATAGAACAAACTTTAACAGGTTGGGTTCCCATTTTGTTAGTAATCTAGTATCTCTAAACACATGAACAAATGTGTACCAAGTTCTGCTGGTGGCTCCATATTGTCATAAGTTGGTGGTGATAACTTGCCAAAAAATGTCACAGTGTCCAACAAAAATGTGGGAGAAGAAGAAGAATGCTGAAAAACAAACACAGAAGTAAACAAAGTGGTTCAAGTTCTTCCAATAATCCGTGTTGCAGATGTGTTTTGAGGAGGGAAATGCGTTACACACATTTATTCGGCCTCAGGAAGCACAAAATATGTGTGTTAGCATCAGCGTTTAGAAACTCAAGTGAAACTGCAATGTTGCAAGAATATTTTGATGCTTGGCGTGAAAAAAAAAGTTGGCGTATTCATAAAAGCACAAATGCAACAAACTGCAATGTGAACAAAGACTAAAAAAACCAGCAGAATCTGTGAGTAATAAGCAGAGTCTAAACTTCCCCCAACTAATAATCAAAAGAACAACAAGCCATGTTTTAATTTATTTGAGTTTTGACTGACACGCTTTCGATTATGTCATCTTGTAAAATCGTCTTCTGCAGCGGTTTAATGAAACCCAACTGGAGAAACAATGTGAACAACCGATGATATTACTGAGTCTTATAGTATTTGGACAGCAGATGAAAAAAATGCATTCATTTACTTTGTTTTTTGCTGATTTAAAAAAAAACTTGGATAAGATTAAAATTTGCTTTTAACTTGGATCAAGGTTTGCATAAAGTGTTTTTGGGACAGCCAATAAAAACATAACTGCTCACTGACACAAAAACCCAGATAAGATATCTTTAAATCTGGTCGAAAAGTCAGTTTTTTGTTTTGTTTCTTTTTCCACGCTTGCATAGAGAAAACACGGATCTTTGAATAAAGTTTAACATGTTATTAAATAACTGGAGGAGCAGAAAGTTGTAGTTTGATTGAAGTCCAGTCACGTGGAGCGAAGGAGGAGCCTGCAGACGGTTAATCAAGCCCCTGTTGTCCACACAAAGGTCAAACCGGAGAGCCCCATCTGCTCCGTGACCTTGACCCCCGCGTCAAATCACCCTCAGCTGTGTGTATGTGAGTGTGCTGATGAGGACATGTGTGACAACAGCGCAGCTACACTACCCCGAGGGTTTAGGGGCAGGTTGGGTAGAGGAAAGGAGGGGGCGGTGATGCGGGGTAGACTGAAAGGAGGAGAGGTGGTGACCTTTGACCCCTCTGCATTTCTGTGGACTCAGTGTCACAGCCACAGCTGCAACATCAGCAGGTGTGGCGACTCATTTTCAGCTCAGAGCTGCAAGTCTGAGGGCTGGCGAAGGCGTTGAGTGTCGGGGCACGAGGAATGTGAGGCTCTGTTCGCCCCAAAATGCTGAGAGATGATAAAAATGACTATTACAAATTAAATTATACTAATTTTTATGCCTCCTCTTCACTCAGAAACAACAGAATACTCCAGTCTTGTGGGATTTGGTGTTAACTACAATTTAATACAGTTCATCCTCAATCAGGTGGTTACAAATTACTGCTTCATCATTCAAAAGTAACTTTTTAAACTATTTAAACTATTTAAACTATATTCAGAGGATACAGACTCCTATGTGAGGATGTGATCTTCCCACTACAGAGTAAAATCTGACATTTATACTCAACGACATGAGAGCATGTAGCTTCAATGGTAAATAGGCACAAATAGTTATGCATACAGACCACTAAATACCAGTGAAAAACAAACCAAATGCACACACTACACACCGCGTACACGGGGAAAAAAAAAAAAAGATAGCAAATAGATTTTAACTTCAGCAGGAATTTAAATCGTGAACAGATTTGGTTTCAGTCTGTGAGAATGACCCAATAACTGGAACCGTGTCCAGGAAATACAGCGTCACCAGCCGCACAACACCCATAATTAAAAGAATTGCTCATATTGATGCATGCACTGAAGCATCCATTCTGAGTGATCTACTGGCAGCTGGTGGGGGCAGTCCGCCCTCATGGAGGTCTTGTGGGGGCTAGAAGAAAACTTCTCTAAACACTGAATAGAGTATGTGTGTGCATGTGTGCATGTGTGTGTGTGTGCATTCTTTCAAGCCTTCAGTATCTACAGTATGTGCCAATATACATACTTTTTTACATGGACAAGTGGCCCACACATTCAGTGAGTGTAAATCCGCCTTTGCCAGGCTGTGTGTGTTCATGTGTGGCAGATGGGCGCGCTGTGTGCCAGGTCTTGCCAGGGGGCTGTGCCGTACCACGGTTGCAGTCGGGGCCCTGGGCGACAGCCTCGCAGCACAGCAGCCTGGCAGGCAGCGCTGGCTCTTGGCTGACCTCTGCCTCCACCAGGCCGCCCTCACTCACTCACCTCATTAGCTTGACAGGAGCGACCAAACAAATTGAGGGCACCATGGAGCTCACAGCGCTTCCATGGGAACATTTTTTTTTCTTTTTTTCTTTTTTTTTACACCACCCCCCCACCTCCACTTTTCTTTTTCTTTAAGTCAATTTTGGTGCATGTGCTGTACACGGACGCACACCCACGAGTAAACATGACTCCTACAATGAGAGGGTGTCGGAGTGTGTGTTTGAACAAACAGACGAGAAGTTGCATGTGCATGCAGGCATGTGCATATGTTCATCCGCACAGACGCACACCGAGAGGCGGAGAATCACACGTTTAACTGCGTCCGTGTTGGTGCACTGAGGCCAGGTACAGCATGAGATCATGCTACGTTTGAAATCCACCTTTAAAAAACAAAACCAACCTTTTCACACAAGCCCCCTTTTGTTTGTGTTGACAGGAAACTACTGTAACTGTACTGTAACTGTAATGTAACTGTAACTGTCCAAACAGGCAGAATTATAAACAGTTAAATAACCTTTAAAGTAATGATGTACTTGTGTGAAGATGAGGCATCATTTCTTCTCATTTAATTTGCTTTTTGCACAGCAGCTCTGCCTCTAAAAGAAACTCTTTACATTCCCTGGAGGCGAAGTTGAAGACATATCATACTGTATTTATGAAAATTGTGAAATAATGGCAGAAAGGGCACTGACCAGTTGAAAGAGGTCTGCTGTGTTGGTTCTCATGTAACTGGCGGATACCAAACAATAGTGTGCCTTATTACACGTAACACCCTTTTGAACCTGCTTTGTGAATTGTGATCCCATTGTGCAATTGTGTGTATTGCACACATTCGCCTTTGAGATCATAGCATAATTCAACATGCCCTCATACACATGGTATGCTGTGTGAGCCACTTTCCAAAACACATTTGGGTTCTTGTTCATGTTGTTTTATGGTGACTAAGTACAAATATTGGCTGATTTGATTTGATGAGAGACACACCTTCTGTAAAGCAGAGGTCAGTCTGTGGTGGGAGCGGACAAAGACACGCAGGGCCATCTGACACTCAAACCAATGACAGAGTCAGAGGCTACGTTTTGGTTTTAAAACAGTGCTTTTTGAGCAAAATGATGCAGAAAAGCACAGTTTTATAAATCATTTCTATCCATATTATCACACCTGTAAACTTTGACCATTCTTGTCCGCTGGCATTGCACATGCTGGTGTAAACAGGAAGCAGGAGGTCAGCTGGTTGCATCAATGCAGGATGAACCCCGTCATCTCAGACGTGGACATTATTAGACTTCATTACTGTTCAGTTCTTGCTGCCTGACAGTTTCCCTTCCTCCACTTTTGCAAACAGGAAGGAAGTTTTGACCCAAACTAGCAGGCCCATCAAGCAACAGGGCAGCCGGTGGGGGGTTTCAAAAACTAGGCCAGAGCTGGAGGTGAAACAAGTCACAGGTGGTGTTAAAGAGGTGCTAAAGAGACGGCAGCCAGGAGGGAGACAGAAAGATGGATGTGCTTTGGTACTTCACAGCCAGGAGGGGAGAGAGCAGGACCCAAAGCCTCGGATAAACCGATTATACTTACATAAACTACCACCTTTTGTGTAAATAACTGCTGAAATATTCGCAGTATCCTTTCATCAGGGTCACAGAAAGTGTCAGCCTGTGATGTGCGATTTTGTACCAGTGTGGGAATGATGCCTTCAAGGCTCAGGCAGCTGCAGGATGAGCTTTCTGATGCTTGGTCTTCATCGTGTGCTCATGTTTGCTCTTTTTTAGCTCAGCAGCAGCTACAGTGTGTAAGAGATTACTGAGAGTTGGTGTGTCGAGGTCAAAGATACAAAATGCTACCAAAGTGCTTCTTAAGAGGGGCAGAGACAGTGAAGAGAAACAGCTGAAAAGGGGAATGGATGGGTTGAAAAGTAAAAGGAAATGGTTAGAGAAGGGATCCCTTTAAAGGATTTTGCCAAACTGTGCATCTTTCAGCCTCCTGTGAAGTTTGTGTTGTTGTTTTTCTTAATTCTTCTCTTCTATAATGAAGCCTGAGCATGAAAAAGTAGGAGAGGGGACACAGAGAGACAAAGAAAAATGAACAAGCGGATCTGGGTAATACAGCTGATTAGCATGTAGACATCACCTCATATGTTCTTTATTCATGAAGAACACGCCACAGAGAGAGAGAGAGAGAGAGAGAGAGAAGGCCACCTACGAGTGGTTAGACGATTAGATCAGATGAATTTTTAAGAAAACAGACCAAATATCACACACATGCTTACAGGAAACTTTGAGTATCATAAAAAAATGGTCCAAGAATCACTGATATCTCATATGAGAGACTTTTACAGACAACTTTGTCTTTGTGGAGACTCTTAAACTGTCAATCAACTCAAGCTGCTCCCCCGTGCGTCCTTATTCCAGATCTGCCTCTCATTGTCAGTGTTGACAGGGACCCGTCAGCCTTTTTTTTTTTTTTCACATGTGACCGTGGAAATACACACACACAAGCCCGCCGACGCTGCTGACATTACCAAATAATTTCAATGCATGCGATGGGCGTACAACTGCAGCCTCAACCATGGCACATAAATGTATTTTTAGCATGCGGTCTCACTAGCTCCGCGCAGCCTGAAACTCCTGACCATCTTCTTGATAAAAAGACATGAAATATGATGTGTCCCTAATGTGAACCATACTATCTGGGCGTGCGGAGTGTATGGTTCTCTTCCAGCCCCTCGAACCTCGTCTATTCTCGAGAAGTAAAAACATCTTCCATTTCAAAAATGAGCGGGCTCATCTGCTGGTGCCTTGAAACTTGGATCTCCAGTGAACTTCCCCATAGTGAAGCTCGGGTTCAATCGTCAGGCCGCAGAGTATTTATTAAGCTACATCTGGGATTGTCATTACAGAGCTGAAGCGCTGGCGAAAGGCAGTGGGAAGGGAATTTGATTGAGTGGTGCGGAGAGTACGCGAGGGAATAGTGAAGAGCAGGGAGACAAAATGGAGGGGAATGATAAATTCAGAGGATCTTGTTTTTTGTGTCAGTGTGGCATGTTAGTGGAGGGAGTAAGAATAACTTAAACCAACCCAGTCTTTATTTTCATTCCTGCACTAATTTCTGCCTTTTGGAGGCTCAAACTGTGTCTAATTTGGCTCATAATTCCTCAATGGTTCTTGTCTTTCAACAAAACCGAAAACCTCGGGGTTGCTTTCGCTATATGGTACGAACACATGGCAAAGACGAAAACATTCTGCTTTCTAGACATCTGGTCATAACATACAACACGGAGGACAGGGTTCAAGTCTCAGCGATGGCCAACGGGGCACCGAAACACTCAAGAAGTGACAGTGTTTGCAGCTGCAGAGGTCAGAAACTTACAGCCACCAAACAGAGACGATGAAATCTATCCTCAGAGTCAGTTTTCACTGTATGAATATATAAGTATCTTTTTCTGCGTTTCCCCCCTTTTCTTTCTATGTGTCTGGCCTTTTGTATAAGCGCCTGTGTGTGTGTGTGTGTGTGTGTGTGTGTGTGTGTGTGTGTGTCCTGTTCTTTCCCTGTTGTCTGGAACCACATGAAAGGTGGACACAAGAAGTTCAGCATCCTGTGCTGGGTGGCGTCCAAGGACCCACTGAGCATATGAAAGGAACTGCAGAGGAAAAGACTGAGTGAACTACAGAGGTTGAGACACATTAAGTCCCAGACAAAGCCAGAGGTTTGGGATGACGCTCCGAAAACCGGAAGATCAGTACAGAAGAGTCTTTGGAAAGTACCCTGAGAAGCGCGGCCATCAGATAATACAGTGAAATTAACTGGACAACAAAGTGGAAAAAGTACAAACTCCGCAGCAGAGATTCGGATCTACGACGCCGTGGGTTTGTGTTTCTGGGTTGTTTTTTTTTTTAAAAACATGCAAAATTTGATGACTGAGAAAATATTCACACGAGTCACTGGAGTTTGCACCAAAGGAACATACAAGGCTCTTTCATCTGTGCATGTTCCCAGCAACAATGGCTCTGCCCCCACCCCCCGACTGCTTTGCTGTGGTTGGGTGCAGCGGAGGGTCGATGCCAGCCTCTTATGTGAGGTCAACCATGCTCCATCAGAACGGCGTTGGAAGTATGCAGTGGTGGTCTGAACGCATGTGACTTCGGGTAGGGGGCTAACTGTCTGGCTCTGCCTCGCCAAACCTATAGAAACTGTTAGAAAGTGAAGTCTGTATGAAGTAAAATGAAGAAAGAGCGCTGTAACTCTGGTTCTGTGAGCACAGCCAGAGATTTTCTACATGCCGCTCTGCAAATCACTGACTTTGACTTAGGTCATGAAGGCCACACAAAAGGTCTAAGCTCACAGCGATCGGCCGAACAAAAACCACAAAGTGCCTCTCTGTAGTGCAAAGAAGTCAGGTCTGAGCGAAACAGGGCTGTTAAACCGTTTCAAATGTTTTATTTTTCCTTTCAAAAGTGATTTAGATTTTCCACTTTGCCCATTTGGAATCACTGGAGAGAGTTTTTTGCTTGTTTGCCTGATCTACACAAAAACTAAACGCTGAAAAAAATGACAACTTGGTGGAAGAAAGTAACTTCAGTAACAACTCTGAAGAGTTTTTACATTTGTTTATGTGCAAATTAAACCAATAAGATGTTTTGTGTTCAATAAAAAAGGCAAATTTTGTTACCTTTAAAGAGTCAGGC
>JAPZDV010000005.1:20501092-20530463 GCA_029814665.1 Acanthurus lineatus | reverse complement strand
GACTCTCAACAATAAAACTGATCCAAATATTCCTAAAATACCAAAATATTTCTTCAGAGAGGTGTTTTTATTGCAGATCTTGTGTTTTACAGCAACATTAACTAGTTTGTTTGCCACTGTCACCAGACACCAAGGAAACACAAGCCCCAGCTGACTTTCTGACTTTTTAAGCCGTACCAAATTAGCAAGGTCACTTCCTGAATCACACCGGTGGGCACTGAGTTATCACTCTGATAGATTACTTAAATAATACTGAAATAAAATTACTAGGGGCAGATGAAGAAAACAGTAAATGCTCATGAAATACAAGACCCAGGTTGTGAAATACTGGATCTTTTCTTTTAGTATCTCAGAAACTTTGACAGGGAAATGTGTGGGAGCAGCCATTAAACATCCTTGAAGCTGCGTAGCTGAATGAAAAACAGAGAGGAGCATCAGTGGTGGCAGCAGCCTGAGTATTAACGCCAGTTTTTCAGAAGAAAGACTTCAGACACTTTTTCCAAAACCTCATTTCATCCTCAAAAATACCTACTTTGAAAGATCTTATAAAGACTCATTTCCTTTGTTTCCGCAATCATTAAGTTTCTGGATTTTTTTTTTTTCAAAACGTGGAAATTGTATTGTAAAATAAAACTCTTTAATCAGGGCAAATGTGGGCTGAGGTAACAGAAATATTCCAGTTTTTTTTTTTTATGTTGCCACAGGATGTTTTTCTGTTCCAGAAAATGAGAAATGTATTTTCAAATTAGTAATGCACCAATTTACAGCAATGATTTCCCCCCCAACAATTTGCTGTAATTATGAAAGCGTACCTTTTTCCTTTTTGTGTTCACAAAATCATTTATGCCAGAAAAAAAAAAAAAACCCACTGTAAAAATGAGTGAGGTCATGAGGTAAGCTCAGATTAAAATGCAAATGACCATAATTACATTTGTGTAAAGCAGTTTCTAGACAGAGGGGATTTTGTTTGAGTGTGGTCACGCGGTGGTCAGACAAACACCAACAACCAAGCCAGTGCAAACAACTGCCGCTGCAAAAATAAAGGCCTGATCGTCCTGAGGGGGAAATACTACTTAATCTTAAAAATATTTGTTTATACTCAAGGATGCTGAAAAAACATAAGTGAGTTTTCTGACTGTGACCAGCTCCACTTCAAAGCTGCAGAGAGAGAAAACCTGGGATATTATCAGCATTTAACATCTGGAGCGACTTTATGCAAAACAGACAGGAGAAGCCAGGAAACAGAAGGAGAGATTTTTTGGGAATTAGAGTATATTTTCCATTCCAGGAGATGTAATAATGAAATATAAAGTGTGTTTGGATAAAAACACAAAAACAAACATATCAAAAAACCCGCTGAGGCAGATAATCTGCAGGTCTGACAAATAAGTCTCCTAATGATCATCTCAGCGTTTGTCTTCATGCAGCTCCAGGTTTTGACAACATCAAAGATATGAGTAATAAATATTGTTTCTATCACTGAAAAAAAAAAGAAAAGCTCTTCTTACATTGATTGGATTGGCCTGGCTACCATTTCTCTGTAGCTGCAAGCAAGCTAGAAAACCAAAATCTGTCGTCACTGCTGGAATTCAACTGTTTTGACATCTCTTTACTTTGGAAAAAGTGAAGCTTCTAATTGTAAACTGGCCATAGAGGGGCTGAACATCAGCACTGCCCCAACACGCACACACACACACCCCCACTTCAACCTCATCCAGCCGCAGAGCCGGGGCCAGATTACTGATAGTGGTTGATCCCTCGCACAGTTGGAAAAGCCAACACACTGAAATCCTATGATGACATGAGGAAAGGTATTTGTTTTAGCTCCGCGCTGCAGGTCTTCCAGGATTTAATTACACAGAACTGAAGCCAAGAAGGTTGTAATTGTTTTGTGAGATAATAAGTTTTTACGTTATGTCACCGAGTTGTTCGCCTTGAGTGGGGAACTACCTCCTCCAATAGCCATAACACTCGCAAGAATCATAACATTTTAACAACAAAAAGTCTCAATAACTTTCGGGCAAAAACCTTAGAAAGATTTCTAACTTAAGTAGTGCCATTTTACCATTTGTCTATTTAAATTTGATCTCAAGGTAAGCTGTGAATCACTTCTGAACTCTAGTTTCACCTGTGAATATTTAATAAAATACATGTTGGCATCACAGTTTGAAACAGTGTCATCTTTCTGTCCTGAAACCTCAAACTGAAAAGACTCCTGATGTCAACATGCTACAGTGTTTGCAGTGAGATTGCTAAGATACTGATGTTTAGCAGATGCAATGTTCAGTTAGTGTGACAGCATGATAACATTTTCTATCACAGAACAAAACACAAAGTCGAGCTGAAGCTGAAGTTATTGTATGACAAACACATATGAGAACAACATTATGGTGCTGAAACTGCCAACTCAGAAGTTCTGTCACGACTTTTCCGCCTGTTTTTTTTATTGAAAGCGAAGACCAGAAAGTAACAAATGACTCTTTCTAAGCATTTTAATGCTGCTTCACAATAAAAGCTTTCTCTAGCAGAAACCAGAAAGCGGACTTGGACTAACTCTGAAGCTGCATGCAACACGCTGTTATACCTTGTTGATACTGTTTTCATGATGATATAGTAGAAATTTGTGCCATATGTGGTGACAAAGTCTGATTGTTGTTGCTTTATGCATCCTCGCACAGCCAGCCCTACCTACACAGAGCTGTTGGTGCTGAAGAAAGGTTCATCTGCACCAACTATCATTCTGCTATAGTTAAGAAATAAAATACTCTGACTTGTTTGAGTTTCTTTACACCCACATAAACCTATAACCTCGGCCCATGATGCAGCAGCAGCAGTGGCATCACAGCTGAGTGAGAAAACACCATCACTGGACCTGAAGATAAGACCTCGACCCCTTCGGAGCTGAGTTAAGTTTTACTTCATCATGTACATGCAACAGCATGTCTCTCCTTTCTAGGAAACAAAAAACATTTCATGTGTTCATTTCAACAAGTGTAATACATGTTTTGGCAAGCGGAGAGACTTTGAACAATCATGTCACTGACACAAAACAAAGTCTTTAAACCATAAAGGCTATGTAAAGGGCTTTCATGCTCGCCTTCCATCAACCTTACACTAACACTGAGGCTTGCTAGTATGCTGGTACCTTCATTCAACATGACAATCTAAATATACTCAGACAATATTTACACAAGCCTTATCTACTAGACTGTCTTCTAACACTGATTACAGTGCAGTTTGGGGGCTTTGAGTTGTCTGCACTCACGTTTCTCTTAAGTCTACAAAAATGTCTCTATAGAAATGTGGCAGACACCGAACATTGTTCAGGTGTAGCTTTTTAGTCTCGTACAGCTGGATAAACCTGACATACTTGGACAGACACGTACACCAGAGTCTATAGAAAAGTGCCCTTTTATCAAAACCTAAGAGGGAAACACACGGGAACATGCACAGTATTGTTCCCAGAATCACTTGGCGAGCAGGTCTGTGTAAACCCCTCCGTCCTCTCCAACAGATTTTTTAACGTGAAGCCGAGGAAGGGTCGAAGACAGGCGGCGTAACTTTAGAGCTGCTGACAGAAAGTTGGCCTCAGCGGGTCGGTCCTCTGCAGGAGTCATACGGTCCAGATCTGAGAATAGCCCAGAGCTCAGCTGAACAGGCTGTGGCCTGCCGGTGGACCGTGTCTGGATTTGAGGAGGAGATGGTCTCTGAGAGCCCATCTCAAGGTTCAGATCAGTGAGATAATCTTTCAGCTCGCATTCACAACGACCTGCAATAATTTCAGTGCGGCCGCCAATGAATTTGTCATTCTCGCACATGAGAGAAGTAAACACTTCACCAAAGTCACAAGGCCAAGATTTTGTTTAGTTTTCCTCGGATTAATGGGAAATGTAGGGGAACCATCAGTGAGACGACCACTTTTTTAAACTCAATCTAACTGAAAAGCGAGTGTGAGCCACTTTGTGCTGCATGTTTAACTGCACATCTAACTAAAACATTTCCGAACAACTTCAGATATCTGCAATGTGAAAGCAATCAAAAAGCACTAAATAGCAGAGGCACGGGCGATGACTTCCATATTTTGAAATGAAATTAGACAGATCTCAGTTTTTATTAACTGTGAGGCAAAAAGTTAACATTAATGGGAGGCAATTGAAATGGGGCCTGCTTAAGCCCCCATTGGTGGTATTTGGCAGAAAAAGTGAAATTCATTTAGTTCTTGGCGGAAGTTGTGACGGGGGTGCTAACCCTTTGGCACAGAAATCAAAAATAGTCCCACATCATAATGAGAAATTGATTAGATTATTAAAGTTTTGGTCTGTGTAAAACGCAGAGACACACCAAGAGCTCGTTTGCAGGCTTCTTAATAAGTTTTATTACCTTAAGTTTTATGACACAGATGTTTTGCTCGGTTACAGAAACGCAGCAAGAATTGTTTCAAATGCTTAGACTTAAAATGTTTCACTTAAGGAAATAAAGGGAAAAAAACATAGAGAGAGAGTTTAAGGAGGATTTGTTGATCTTACTCATGTCTTTGCATTGTCACCTTTAAACACACAGGAACTTCGTTGCTGACAGTGTCATTAAAACACTACAATATATTTTTTTTTACCTTTTTTAGTTTGTTTACAGCCTGGAGATGCTTTAAAAAAAACCTACCAAACAGTCATCACACATTTCAGATAAATACACAGTAAACACTGTGATTAAAAAACAACTGGTTAGCCAAATGTGGATGGTACGAAGCCAGGTATGAATGTAATCCTTACAGCAGGAACACATTATTAAGAACAGATCCAGCTCAGTGAGTTACGGTAACTTGACTCTGCCTCTCCTGTTCTGTGAAGGTGAGCATTAAAAGCTTCAAAGTACTATTAGAAGCTGGCATGTCCTCCCTCTGAATAAATATTCAATAATAAATAACAATAAGATCCACAGTTTGGGGAAAAATCAAGATAAAACAAGCTACATTTATACCGTTTGGAAAAGAAAATCCCTATGGATCAGATGTAACAATCCAGATAATGTGTCAAACACAGATTACATGCAGGTAGCAAGTATTTATTGGGATAAAAAGCACTCGTTTACACTTTGCATTAAATGCACTTTGCATGATCAGATCAAAAGTGGACAGCTCTGAGTTTGGGTGTGAAGACGCCTTGAGATCTGATCCCTCAGACCTCATTTGGAGGTGGTCTAGGCCACATATGGCCACATTCTTTAAGTAGTACGTATGCAAATGTGTCCCCTGGTTAAACTGAGGGGCCGCCTACTCAACTGACATCCTCTGAATGAGAACACACACAAAACACTGTCTAATTTGTTTTAGGTTTAGATGAGAGTTACATGTTTGGCTGTTAAAACCTGTTAAGATGAGCAAATATTCTGTTTTAACTCATTCAACCGTTGAACCAGCACCTGCAATGTAGCTTGACTCTCTTAAAACACAGTTTTTGTGAGCTGTTGAGTGAGAAACTTTTATAAACTTTGTGAAACATTGTCTTCATTGTTCGGGCCTTCTTGTAAATTCAGTAAATCTTTCACAACAAGTTATGTCTGACTTTGTGCAAAAAAAAAACGTTTTGCAAGTCTGTTGGCTACCACAGTAAAATGGATGATTCTAAACAAGAGTGTATTTGGTCTTTGCAGATGAAAAGATGTGGGTGTTTATTTGCATTTGGAGCACGGAGGTGAGAGCTGATTACAAGTGATAATGTGAAGATGCATTTCAACTCCAAGTGTGAACAGACTTACTTTGAGTTGTTCACTTGTGATTGGATCCCCAAAGAAACGTGGTGACGCCAGGCTTAAACGTGGACTATCAAACCTCTGTGGTTAGAGGACTGTCTAGATTCACACTAAATCAGTAATTCAAGCAGAAATAATGTCACTTCCTCGATAATTTGGATCAGATCATGACTTTTCTTGTGTTTCAGCACATGAATTGATTGGAAAGAAGCTGTAACCTCAGGTCATTTTACCACAAGACAGCAGTCAGCAGGGACTCTGACTTCTCACAGAAGTGCTCGTGCCGTGTTGCTGTGTTTTGTGGTTGACCCCACTGATGTCACTCGGTTGTCTTTGGCTTCTTGCGTCGGGGCAAAAACGACATTCATGTTGCTCTGCTGCTGCTGCCGCTGCTGCTGCTGCTGCGTGCTGGTCTGGTCACGGCCTGTGTAAATACAGTGATTTGTGGTCACGAGGATACCTTTGTAAACATTCCAGCTGAGGACAAGTGCTGCTTCCCATTTAAAGGCATCGGTCTGTTTTAAGTATGACGCCGGTCTCCTCGGCAGCTGACTTTGCACTTTCTAAATGTCTTGTTTGTTTTTTTTTTTAAGATCCTGACCTGGGTTTCGCTTAGTCACCTTCTATTGCAGATCCATAAAATGTTAAGCTAACATTTCTGATCTTTTCTGTGTGTCTGTATTGTCATAAAATCATAGCTTTAGTCTAAGTTTACATTGTAGGTCTTATTCTTCCTGTGGTTATTGGTTAACTTTGCTGAACTTGCACATGAGTCATCAAAAGCTGACAAACATCTTGTTACTTTGTGGGATAAAAGTGAGAGTAAAAGCATCGAGTGCTATTTGCTTTTTTACACAAACTGGGTTCTTTAATTTCTACTGTTTTAAGTTGAAATATTCATGTGTAAAGCACAAAAACATACAAAGCTCTACACACATGCTAACTGGGGATTTAAAACAATTGGTTCATTTACACAAAGTGGCCTACTAAAAGGTAAACTTTCACCATCTCTCATGCAAAGTAGCCATGTGAATTAAAATGGAGTTGGCATGGCTGATGCCGTCTTACGAGAAAGTCAACAAACTCAAGAGCTCTGGTTTAAATCTCCGGGCTGGCAGGGCATTCAGTCGCCTCCTCTCCACCTCCTCCTCCTCCTCCTCCTCCCAGATTGCATGTTCACTGCTCGCCTCATGAAGTTTGGTCATGGCACTTGTTTTCTTAGTGCTCCAAACCTCCAATGGCACTGGCACATTAAAAAAAAACTTGAGCTGCTGTTATCCACTCCCCCTACCTGCTCTCCTCTTACTTGATACGACTTGCCAGACTTGTCTCTCTTCGTTAAGAGCTAATGCCCTCAGAGAGAGTAATACACACAGCTGGCCTCTCCCACCTTCTGTGAACCCCTCACCGCACGTTAGGATACGGTGCTTGTGTCTGTTGAATGTCCCTCTGCCAATCTAAAATGTGGCTGGCTGTGCAGTGGTGCGCGGTGCGGTGGACC
Source organism: Acanthurus lineatus (assembly GCA_029814665.1). NCBI lineage: Eukaryota > Metazoa > Chordata > Actinopteri > Acanthuriformes > Acanthuridae > Acanthurus > Acanthurus lineatus. The sequence continues at coordinate 20,523,214 of JAPZDV010000005.1, read as the reverse complement.
ACGCCTGTGTAGCCTGATTTACACTCCTTTCTTCCTGGGCAGCCACTAGACAGCAGCCAGCTCCTGGAGGGACCAACGGCGGCTTCAGCTGAGGGGCCAAGCCCAGGGCCCATTTGGTTTTGGTTTCCTTTCGCCTGCCACTGTGCCACACCTAGCATGAGTTGGGCTAAATGAGACCAGTGTGTAGATTCAAAGATTGGGTTTGAACTGAAACCAATAAAAAAAAGGCAAGGCTGTGCAAACGGCTCTGCAGCCACTCGCAGGTCATATGTCTGTCTGTCTGTCAATTTATCCGCGTTGTACCTGACCCGCCCTGTCTCTAACTCGTTTGTGCATAAATTCTTTGCGCACGCTATCGCACTGATGCATTAGAGTCAGTGACCATGATGGTTTTCAGGGCGGACGAAAGCGTTCATTCCTTTCTCCCATGTTACCTCTCCACTAATAGGCAGAAACATGTGCAAAGCGAACATTCCTTCCAGTGTACCTCCACTCTTCCATCCCCGAGTTCCCCGAGAGGGGAGAGATCTGTCTGCAGACTCTGTCCAAATGTTGTCTGAGTTCTGCTCTGAGTACAAATGATCCTGCTAGTCTGCATTCTTAAAAACAATGTCATAGGAAGAACTGCTACATATGAAGGGAACCTCACAGCATAAAAGGCAGTAATTAGGCCGAGCAGCCAGGACTGAAAGGGAACTCCAGACATTACAAAAAAGTCTGGCCCAAAAAATTTGCAATTCCCACACATCTCTGAAGTGCACACCTAAACACAGGGTGGTCGGTCAAAAAAGGATATCAGTGTATATCGCATAAACATCAGTATTTGATCAATTAAACACATACATTCTGTATGGGACAATTTCACAAATCACACAGTTACATGTTCATATCGCTTAATCTATCTCACCAACAATAAAAAAATTTAATTTATAATTAGTTAAACAGGAAAAATCAGCAAATCCAATGGTCCCAAATCATGAAGAAGTTCTTCAATGTCTCCTATTTAAAGAACTACATGTTTCAGCTCTACATTTACAAAGGAGTGTTAACTGCATATGAACACTTGTGGAGTCTGCATGAAAAGTGCAACAGGTCGGATTTGGTTCATTGGTTGAAGACGCCTGAAAAGACAATAACCTTGTTTCACTGGAGCATTTCGAGTGTCCTTTTCAGAAAGAAATATCATCTACAGACTCTTCAACTCATAATGTTAATCATAGAAATGAAAGACTTTTTGCACAACACTCATAAAGATAAATCCCACAATCGTAGACGTAACAGCTAAAGATGCTAAAAGTCCTTTAAATTCTACCCTTTGACGTTTTAAAAGTAGACTTTTATTACGTATCCTAAGACCTTCTTGTTGTTTTAAAAGCCCTCCAGCTAAAAATCCCACACCCCATAATAATAATAATCCCTTTCACCTCTCTCAGTTACCATGTTGACTCTTTCTGCTGATTGATGCTATCAGCCGGTTCGCCCTCTGCTGAAGTTCGGATAGATTTTCTAAAAGGTGCAATAGTTTTGCCGCCACATCATCATATTGATTAAAGTCAACCTGACAACTTGTCACATCGGCGGTTTTCCAACACAAATTGAAAACAGATCACGTTCGTCAGACGAAAAAACCAAAAAAAAAACCCCCCCGGCTGACACTTGCTCGAGACCAATCAGTCTGTAACCACGGCAACATCCCGTTTCTTTTCAAGTTTGACAGCCAACCACATCGTACAGACACACACACATGTTCTAATACACTCGTAAGTGCTTAAATAAAGCAAATACATGCAGATATCTGTCAGAGCGTGCCGAACATGGAACAGTCTGACAGATGGTTGAAGCTGCCTCAAACTCTTCCATGAGGTGTAACCGTTTTGGATGAAGACCATCCCAAGAGCTCCAGCTGACTTCACCAATCACTGTTTGACTGTTTGGTGGGCCGAAGGGATGATCCTCAGACAGGTTTGCTCTCCGTAACATCAGGAAAACGTGACTCTGGGTCAAGGCCCGTTTAAAACACTGCTGTCCCTACGTTTACTCTTGGTGTCTTTGCATCACTCTTTGCCAGTCAGAAAGATATTAAATGAAATTCAAGAACATGGCATTCGGTCATGGAAAACCCTGCAAAGTCAGAGCTCTTCTTCAAGCTGTGATGTTTCATTCGAATGCATCACAGACTTTGACTGCTCTTCAGAAGTAGTCAACAGGATGGTCGACATAGTTTGATGTAAAAAGGGATTTAAAGACACTTTTTAAAACAAAAAAAATAGATTTGTGTACTCAAATAGTCCGTCCATGAGCTCTGCATGAATGTTTGTACCTGACATCAAAATTTAGGACAAGAAAGGAGAAAGAACGAAGAGGACGCAGGAGAAAAGTGTTGACAGTGATGGTTTATAAGCAACACACACAGTAAAACTAATGTGTGTGTTTAATGTGGGCAGGACTGTGAGAGAGGGGGTGTTTTCATGTATGTTTTTCTGTATGTGGTTGAGTGTAGGTGTTCGTCGTTCTATTTGTGTCTCGTGTTTGTTTTCTTTACGTTGACCCACATTTTTCACCAGGCGTTTGATCTCCAGCTTTTGTGTGTTTTCCGCCTGTGCGACGTGTGTTAAAGTTAGAGCACAATGATGGATCATCTCAAGCATGTGCAAAACACAATGAAGGTGTTGTCGGATTCTTCATGTGTGTGGAACTGTGCTGCTGTGTTGTGTGTTTATGTGTGTGTGTGTGTGTGTGTGTGTGTGTGTGTGGGCTGCTCCGTGCACCTTCAGTAAAAGTAGTCCAGTGACACGACTGCTGCCAGTGGGATTGTGAGTTAATCTGGAGTCTGACAGCTTCTGTCATCTCCTGACGGCTCTGCTGCTCTGGATTGGATGTATTTTCAGACAGTGAACATGTTTGCTTATATAAATGATTTAAGGTGATTAACCTTTAAGATGTTCTGGTAGCCTTAAAAAGAAGAAAGTCACTAGTTTAAAGCACAACATGGGAATTCTTATCGGAAAGATTCAACAAATAATATCATTACCTTACAAACTTGCGTCATATGAGTGTAGACAGGTGTTTACTTGGCTAGAAATACAGTTACATGAGTTATTCATCATTTAAGAGAAATATTAAAGTAACCCGGCCCCATTCTTTATTTATGACACCGAGCTAGAACAGGATGTCAAGTCAACATTGATCTCATTTACTTGTTTATTTTATAAAAAAAGCATCTTATCATCTTTTAGCCGACAGTTCATCCCAAAAAATCAACAAAACACATTTTTACTATAAGTTGCCCTGCTTTTAATCCACCTTAATTGTTTAGGGATGAGAACTGAGTTTAGTAGATACTGAACAGAGATTTCTTTCTTCTCTTGAATGTAATTAAAACAAGATGGCGCTTGGCTTGTCATGCTCCAAAACATCAAACAAATACATTTGAAAAAATAAACAACAATGCCTCCTTCAAAAAATTATGACTTTATAAACTTTAGATCTTGAGAGAAGTTTCATGTACAGCAGAAACTAATTTATTTGTACCAAATTACAACCAAACAACCTGTAACACCATGCAGAAAGGAAGTGTGCACCTCCTGCTAGCTCACCTAGCACTGAGCTAACGGTAAATGTTAAACATCTCGAAGGCCAAAATCTTCACAACTTGGCATCTCACAACAAAACAATTCATATGGAGAAACAGCACTACTGATATTTCTGGCTAAACTTTTATTTAACAGCAAAAACTTTACACTTTCTTTAGTTGGGGACACTCGGTATAGTCTGCTAGCTTTTAAGGTGCTAATCAAGCCTATTTTAAAAAAAGATACAGCACAATACAGTAAAATAAACATGTGAAAAATGTTAAAAAGAGGAGTCAGTGGCACCGAGCGCAGCAGACGGCGGATCTGATGCTCTGTTTGTTTGAGTCAGCAAAAGGCTGGTCTATTAAAAGCTCTTGCTCTGTGACCCTTTGTGAAGCCAAAGCCTTGGCAGCCTGCCCAACACACAAAACATAGAAGGGGAAAGTAGTTGTCTTAAGGAGGAAAGCACAACACAGAAGGTATGTTGTGCTTGAGTGCCATACCACTGGAACAGAGAAGTTTGCTTCTAAAAATACCTGCAGCCTCCCACCACACTCGCACTCCCGACATGTAAGAGCCTTTTGCAGTGGGAAGACCTAACAGCTCGCAGGCAATTACTGTAAAATTGCTCTTATTTTCTCTAAAGTCTTCATAATTTCCAGTCAACTTGTAATTCATCAGCTCGTGTGTGTGTTTGCATCGAGCGAGCCGCTGTGGAGGAAATGGGTAACGCCCTGCTGATATTTAAAGCCTGAACTATTCCAGGTAGGCCCTGAAACTCTGCTTACTCGACCGTGCCAAACATTTACCAAAAGTCTCGGTGCCTGACACCTGTGACCAAGTCATGCAAAAGCAATTAGTGAAAGGTAAACACAGACGTTTCATGTAATTCAGGCCACCCAAAGCCATCAGTTATACAACACTAAGTAAAACCATTACGGGACGATTAAAAATCACTCAGGGTAAATATGGTTTTATTTTTTTTAAACTTACATTAGTGGGCCTTGTAGGTGCAGACATCAAAACTCCTGCATGTTTTTATGCTCAGCATTCACAGACCGTGTGGCTCGAACGGTATCAAGTGCGGCTGTGGCTCTTTGGATTTATGTCAGCTATGTAACTCACTGTATTCTATAACTGTCACATCACACATTGTTCTTTCTAGCGAGCTCTGAAACTGATGCGTGTGACAGTGGTTTGACCCCGTCCAGCCTCATCCAGGTGGCTTGCATTTGGTGCTTTCTATTTATAGGCTGCGTAAATATGAGCCAGGTGTTGTCAAAAAGCCCGGGCGAAGCTGGCCGGCTCTCTGGTGTCATGAGCAGCATACTTAGAATACACGAGCGAGACATGGACGGCCACGCTAGCCGGGGGGATTAGCAGAGTTAAGGAGGCCAATCTGAACTGCAGTCATGCCAACTGGGCCAAGCTATCAACCAAATAATGTAAATTTGAATAACAACTAGGCTATAGTGTAAAAATCAAGAATGACTGCTACAACATTTTAATGCACGAGTGCAATGCATCGCAAGCAAATGCTAAAAAATCAACAATATGTGAGAAAATGCAGTATTTCAGAGGCCTGAATGAGAATCTTATAAAGCCCTATACCTGCATGTTTGCATTCTTTAGGATCAGTTCAGTAAAACCTTGTAGTTAGTCAGCATCTTCAAAACAAACTGTATATTTCCCATCTTTTTAAGTGAGCAACAGATGTGTGTTTTTGCAAATTAGATTAAAAAAACAGACTAACAAGAAAAAAGCTTCTCATGATCATAAAATGCACACCAGTGATCGACTGTATGTTTAAGAAGAGGTCTTTACATCGAAAAACCACTCGTATCAAATAAACTGAAGGACTATGGACACAAGCTACGTGTATACTGCATCTTGTCAACATCTATTAAAAAAGACATGTGACCCATGAAAGTGCGCAGCAGAAACTAGCTTAACATGTGTTTTCTGTGGCTCAGAGGAGTGCACACACACTGAGAGGAGGCCATCAAAGCTGCATTTTAGTATGAAAGGTACAAATCAAATGTGTTATTCCAGGTAAAACTTGCCAAGTTCAAGCTTTAGTAGACATATTCTAAACAGACTCAGAGAACTGGCTACCTTTGATCCAAGGAAATAAAGGCAATGGCTTGCTGACCACAGATGCCATCCAGTTGGCCGTCCTCTGGCTACAATCTTTCACAACTCTTCATGGCTGCCAACCCGCAGGGCTCTGCCTACTTCCATTCTCCACTCCATCATGTTAAATCTGATCCTTTGAGTCTTGATTCAAAACACGTATTGGTCAGTAGTCTGGGTTTTGGTCCACCACAATCAAACCCAATCCCTCTCCTGCTGGTGTTTTGCCCCAGTGGTAGACAGGAACAGGAAAAAGACAGACAAAATGTCAAAAATGAAATGTGAAAAAAAAAAAAAAAATGCATATGTTAACTCCAAGCCACTTTTCAAGATTTTTCTGTTCGGCCCCTCATGAACGAGATCTCGGAGCTGGAAGTTACAGCACATGCAACTTTCTCCCTGCTGTTTTCTTTTTCAAACCACATGTCTGATCTTCATCCATGATGGCAAAAAAAATCCATTCCATATTTTTCAAAGCGCTATTCTTGTTTTTTTAGGTTAGATATCTATTTAAAAATTCTTGGGAATGTCCCGTACTAACAAACTATGTTGAGATGAGAGACTGAGATTTGGAAAGCAGCGGATCTGTCGGTGCTTCTTGATAGTTAACAGCATCACAGCTTTCTCTTACACCTAAAACACCACCAACAGTAGTCATGAATTACAAACTTAGAAAAGCTCCGAACTGACATCAACCTACTAAACTTCTACTGCCATGCTGTTTGTGTTTGTTTAAATCCACGCAGTTATAAACATGATTTGATCATGGAAGAAAAACACTTCTAACTTACTGAAAAAATGAATGCCTACAGTCACATTAAGTTCTTTCTGATGAGGAATAATGAGCATTTGGACAACTATAATCAATCACTGTGCACATAAACTCATTCAATCTTCCAACTGCATGTTAAGCACAAGCGGCTCAAACATCTCAGCAGCTAGAATGAATGTTGTTAATGAGTTTTTCATCTAAAATGCTGCAGTGTAAGTCTTGATTCTCAGCCGTTCACATGCAGCACTTTGCAGGAAAGTCTATTCTCACGCTGCAACAGCAACCTGGACCTCGTACAGAAGAGGAAACTTTAACGTGAGCACATTCCACGCTGCCATGTGCTGTTTAATTTGCTGTTGAAATGCTTGTTATTGCATTTATCAACAGAGATATTCATCAGCTCTGTTTATACATCTAGAAGCAGCGGCAGACGAGGAAATCGGTAAGAATTCTGTTCGTTTGACAGTGTTTTTCATGTCAAAGCGTTTTCTTGTCAGTGCCCCAGTCAGCTCCGGTTTCCACGGTTTGGCCGCACCAGGTTCAGCTCCACTGCATTTAAGGCGTGCTGGTCTTACGTCTGTGGCATCTGTTGAGGAATGTGATGAATGCTTTCTGTACCATTCTGACAGCGCTATATTTGCATGATTTGCACCCAGACAATCTGCTCCACCCTGATGCCTGGGATTGAGGCTGATGTTTAAACTTAGAAGCACCAGCAGGCGAGCGTTACTGTATAAAATGCTATTTCAGACATGTAAAAGTTTAATTTGACATGTCCTAAAATACTGAGCACGTAACAATACATAAAACTAGAGGAAATTTATTCAACCGGACTAGCTGTAAAGCTGCGCCGGAGCTCCGACCACAGAGCATATTTGAAGATGAGTGATGTGCACCTCTTTTCACATGAGAAGTCGACCATGCAGCTGCTATTACAGGTGCACCACACACACAAGTTTCCAAGCCAAGCTATGTATACGGTTGACAAGAGCAACAGACATACATCATAATATGAACTCACGTTATCTGATGGAAAAATCTGGCTGTAATTCAAGCCTGAATGAATCTGCTACAGGACTGAAGGTGTTGCATTAAGGTGGCATTGAAAACACAACACACTGCACCTTAAAAATGTTAATGCAGAAGTTCTTGAAAAGTTATTGACAAAAGTAAACACACACTTGGACATAATATATAATGTAAGATGTGTATGTAAACTTTGTGGGCTTTCAAAAGTGCTGCACTCTTAAAAAAGCAGGTCAGCTTGTCAATTAATAGCTTTTACCAACAACAGTTATCAGTTTTCATCAGAAATATCTCAAATGCAATCAGTAAAGAGGTAACCATTAACCATGAGGGGTCCGGACCCCTCGGCTGGTTCTGTCTGCTGCTATAGCGCCCCCTTGCTGTACAGTGTTAAAGTCACACATGACATCTGTGGCTTGTCGACAACACCTTCGCACTGCGACCGCAGCTGCATACTTCAGCACGACCGCTGCTTCGTTTCTGCACCGTGCTGAAGCCAAACATGAGCGATCGGTCCACAGCGATGCACGGGGTCGACCAGAGGTTTGGATAGTCGACTAATCCGCCATTTTTTAAAAACCCCGTCCATGCACTGACTTTTCAAGCATAGTTTGAAAGGTGAAATCAGGTTCTGATTCATGGTCCTCGCCCAGGTTTGAGCTGGTAATCCATAAATCTGACAACACTGCAAGAGTGAAATCCCTTCTTGGAGCGAAAAGCCTGAACCACAGGCTAAATAGGGCCATTTATGAATTTCAAAATAATTTACAAAAGACTTTGGATCTACCACCAATGCTAGCAGCTCTGAGAGGCAGTTCTTTATTATCGGTTATTGTTTTTCAGGTTTTCTGTCAAAAAAACCCAAAGTAGCAGACAAATTAAAGCACTGACCTGATAATGGTGCCAAAGGAAAGGTTGATGGGAAAAGCGGCGCAGAGTTTGCAGCTCCTCTTCTTTCTGCAAAAAAAAAAAAAATTCACAGTTTTTGGAATGATTAATGTCAAGAGGAGATTAATCAGAAAGTATTGCTGCAGTTTTTGCAAGTGTCTGTCTAAACAGACTGGAATTTCAGCTGTTTTCAGTCCTGTATCTTCCACAAAACACATGCACTTATATTTTAATCAATGAAGCTGTAAATACAGGCTCCACATCACAGTTTATCTTGTAATAGCAAAGTTGGGCTGAGTTAAACAAAACCAAGTGCCCACAGATCTCATCCAAGCACCCACATCAAGGCTGTTTTTCTTAAATAAAGACTGTTAATTAGGTTAAATGCTGCTTTAATTGCCATAACTTCAGACTGAAAAAAAGCCATCATCAAAGATTTGGAATAAAAGCGTGTTTGTGTAATCTTTCGTCCTGAGACACTTAAAGTTTCCACTGTGGCATCAGCAGCTTTAAACAGATGACCCTGTGTCAAAACCTCACAGCCTAATCCCTCTGAATGAGAATTTCTGGTTTACAATTCCAATCCAATAAATTAGGCCACAAAAAAAAACGCTTTTGTAAGGAAATGAGCTGTGGAGAAAAAACTCAAGTCCAGTCAATAATGAAAGGTCTACTCTTGTTTTGTGGACTCTGGTATGTCATGCATGACTTGGATTCGTAATTAAAACTTCCAGGAAAAGTGCTAAAAGAAATATAACGCTGCAGGGAGATGTTATGAGTTTTTTGTGCACAAGCAGAAAGCAAACCTGACTGACGAACAGAATTATGCTTATTGAGTTTTTGCACTTCAGAGTTTAACCAGAGGAAACTTAACAAGGTTGAAATGGACAGTGCTTTCCAATTTGTAGAAACTGTAATGATTTAATGCACAATATGTAATTTCTGCCATAACATCCATTCCAATATGTCCTTTTTTTTGACATTTTTGCATAAAAATATTACATTCCATATGTTTATTCATGTGCAAATTGATCTACAGTTGGGTTCAAAAAATGGCGTTCATTTCACTCATCTTTAGAGTAAAAATACTCCATTACAAATGCGAAGCTGAAGGAAGAAGAGGGCTGCATTGAGCCAATATAACTGTCATGACTTCAACAGGTGCATACAGTGAGTTACGTTACTTACAGGAACGTTACTTCTAGCTGCAGGCTGCATTCAGTCACAGGCTAACAGAGCAAGGCCACAAAACGACACACACACAAACAGAGTGTGTGTAACTCACACTGTTTGAAGATGCAGGCTGCTCACTTTTACTTCACAAAGGCCAATAGTTTATGTTAATGTCATTAGAAGTCCCATAAGACGCGCTGTTGTGTTAACAAACACGGCAAATCTCCGCCGTCAATTAACTGGTTGACTCCATCCATTAAGACGTTTAAGCGACAAATTAACTTTAATTTGTTTGATTTTAGACCAGAACACCGTTGTTTTCCTTGTTTTCTAGCATTAAACTCACAGCTGATTATTTTGCAGAGACACAAAAATGAAAACACCTGTTTGCTGTTTCCAATCAGAGGACGTCAACTCGCTTCTTCAGCAAACTTGACGCACACATTACACTACAGGGGGCGCTGTTTCGCTCTTTCTTTATTAATTGGAAGACCTGAATAAAAACTGGTAACAAATTGCGGCTCTTACTTAAAATATTTAATAATATAACGCTGTAAAAACACACTCGTAGAAGTTCTGAAAATAAAAATTAAAATATTAAATGTTTCTCATAAAATATGAGGAGAAAAGTTGCTGATTAGCTTTTTTCCAATCTTTTTAATACAATTAATGGACCAATCATTTTAGATAAAGCTGTGAATAATGGTACACTTAAGGTAGAGCATCATGTTTTTTATCAAACTTCATACGTTTTTGTGCTTAACTTTAATTTGTAACTAGTAACTAGAACTGTAAGAAAAAATATACTTTACTACAAAAAAATAAAAAAATATTTTCCCTCTGAAATGTTGTATACAGTGCATATAGTATTAGGTAGCATAAAATAATAAGCTCTTCCGTTAATCGTCTGTAGAAAAATGCTGCTGCATGGCAGAGGTGAGGGCGGAGGGCTTGAGGTCGAGGCTTTGTCGTCCCATGGGCCTCTTCCTTTGGACTCATCCCAAAACGGCACTTTCCAGAAGGGATGTGGGCTCAGTTTTAAGGGAAAGACAAGACTGGAAAAGGAACCATTTAAAGTAAATGCAGAGAGAGTGAATGGAAATATTTCAAGTACTTGGCCAACTTTGCTCCATAAGTTGTCAGACCGGGTTTCAGAAAATATGAAGCTCTATGAAGTTAAGTTTAAAAAAGAGTCATTCATGTGAATATTCTGAAAAGTAACTTTAGAGACATTTATCTCATGCAAAGCCAAGTAAAAATGACCATTTACTGAGGTAAAAAATATAGTTTTGCTCTAATATAATAAGAAACAAAGACACAAATGTCTGTTTTGATTACGACTCCATATAATTTTTGATTTTTATCACCTAAGCATGTTTTACAAGCCACACACACTACATTATTCACATGTTGCATACCATCCTCTACATGTCACATACAACACACATAAACCACTACAGAATTGAAAAAAAGTGTGATTGGCTTCAGGAGGAATCAGGTGAACCTGGCACGAACCTACAAGAGCGCAGTGATTCACACGGCATAAAGAAATCACTCGGAAAGCGGAAAAAATACCTTTAATTACAGTGTTTTGGTTTTTTTTTCTTCAATACAGCTCCATTATGATGTGTTGCTGCTTCCTTTACCCACACACAGATTCTGATGAGAGCAATGACCAATATATTTACAATTGTACAGTGTAATATCTAGCTCCCGGTGGAGTGTTTACAAAAGGCAGGAAATTACATGAGTTTGGAGCCTGTGTGGGTTCCCACGCTGAGTGGGTGGCAGTGACAACAGGAAAGATGGCCAATGGGAACCACGGAGCTCCCAGGTTCAGAGGCGTTGCAATTTCTTTTCAATCTTAAGCAATTTATTTCTTGTTTTTGTTTTGTTTTTCATGTCTTTTAAATGCAAGTTTTTGATGTTTTTTCAGTGTTTCTGTATTCTGTATTTGTTTCTGAGTGTCTGAATGCTTTGAGAATAAACTTGCCTTTGCTTTGCCTTTATGATCTATATGTCCATCATTATTAAAACCCACTTAAACTGCATGTTGTTAAATTTTTGTTTCATGTTCAGCGTGAAATTACTGCTTCTGTTTTCAGCTTTTGAAAGTACGAGATCTGGTTATGATTGGGCTGAATGGGTTTTGTCAGATTTAAATGATTCACATCTGAGAATTACCAGCATATTTCATCCTTATTATTATTATGATTATTATTATTCTTAAGAGAACTGAAGCTGTGCAGCTCTTAGTAATTTCTCTTTATTGGTAAAATCCATCACAATCTCATTTTGGGATCTCTTTTAAGGCAAACCCATGATTTAGAATAAAAAGAAGGCTTCCTCCGGACAACATGACAAATTAATGACGTGTCTGCAGTTACTTTCATCTCCATTGGCAGTGCCGTGAATATTTCATCCACTTGGGCAAGTCCTTGGAATACACTGGCAAGGCTAACTTATAGGACACTCTGCCTCTCTTTCAGTCAGTTCTGGTTGGCATCCACTACAGACAGCTTGGCCAGGGGCTTGAGAAACCGGTCCAAAAGGCCCCTGCCATGTTTACTGTACTGCACAAGCCTCGGCACGGCACAACATGGGTGGCCCTGCTACGCAGTCGCCTTCAGTCTCAGTGAAAATGCGGCAGTATTATGGAAACACCGCACCCGTCTGGCTCAGGTTTTTTACCCAGCACATAACAAGTCAGTCCTTCTATCCTGCACATGAGCTATATGGCTGCCCTTCAGTGGAAGTTTGCTCGTGTTCCTTTACATTGCCGTTGATGAAGCATTATGGGAAAAAAAGACGAGTGTTTCTGAAAAATGAGATGGTTAAAGAAAATAGTTGCATGGTTTTGTGTCTCAGTTCATGATCCTCAGATGTCATGTCGCAATAAAACCAGAGTTATAAGCAACTTTTATTTTAAACATGAATAAGAAAACAAGTCGAATCTTTGCATTTCAAGACCTTTTTAAAAGGACGGATGACATCATGAATGGCTATTGTCCGCGGGTGACTTATAGTAGAGTATCGTTATTTGAGACCCCCAACTCATCAACCCCTTACGCAAAGGTCAGACACCAAAGCAGTGCCAATTATTGTGTAACTGTTCCTCAATTACAGATGCTTGCCCTTTAGTGGCCTTAACAGCACCTCAACAAAACAATGTGTCCTATAGTCTTTGCTCAGTGTTCCTATCACCATGCATTTTGCATGTGTGCCCAAGGAAGTGTTTGCATTATAAATGTGACATGCTAGCCTACAATGACGCACAGCACAGCATATGGTCCGCCTCCAGTCTGAATAGCACTGCCGCATTTAACATGGACCTGAGACCTCAGTCAAAGCGTTTCTGCACATAACTCTTGTTCCTTGTTGAACCCAGTGCACTTTAGAGTTGGGCCTTTTTTTAAAAAAAAAAAGATTCAGGTATCAGACTTGATGCCACTAGAAAGCTTTTTTTTTTTTGTTGCATATAATCAACTGAGTTTGGTGAGAGTTCCACATGTTGCACCACATGAGTTCTTTCCAGAGCCCGATTGTCTCAGGGAAAATGACTCATTTAATTTCACTGGTATTTAATTTCACTGTTACAACACTTGGCTTAAAATCACAGACAAACACAAACACACTCAAATATACACATGCACAAACATGCTCACTCACAAGAACAGTTTCGGGTGGCCAGTATTCCTTGCACCATTAACCATCCACGGGCCAGGATGACTCACAGCCGTTTCATTTGTTTGAAGTGTCCACTGCAGCAGCCCAAGCCAAAGTCTTGCAAAATCTGACCAACTGCTGAGCTGCTCCCTCATCCGCTCTGCCCTGTTTTTACAAGGGATCAAAACTTTCACTGACTTTGCACCCATCCTGCGACGGGTCACGGGTCGCTGTGATGCAGCATGTGCGTTCAGATGGTAGTCGTTCAATTTTCCCCTCTGCCTTTCATGTGTTATTCTGTGTGGCACTTGACGTTACTGCCGTTTTCCAAGATAACAACTGTCAAACAATACTAATTATATTGGGCAACGGGGGGAGGGGGGACAGGGGTGTCCACATGCTGGTGGGGGAGAAAGCACGACTGATGTGATTAATGGTACAGTAATGGAAAAGTAAGTTCCTCCGGCGCCAAAAATGTTTAATGAATTGGAACAGAAGGAGAAAGGGAAAGTGAGGTGGGAACGCTGAGAGAAAACTGGGAAAACAAATGAAGGATGAAAGATGGGTCCTCGGAAGATGAAACAAGGAGAAAGGAGAAGAAATGGTGGAATGAGGCAGGAAAATAGATGAGACAGTGCTAAAAAAAAAAAAAGCCAGAAGAGGGAAATGATAACTGTTGCATTGATGGTTTTTACAGATATGAATGAGTCTAAGTAACTGTAATTATTAAAATTTAAATTGTAATCCATTACATATTCACTACTTATAAAGACTGTGACGCATTGCTGCACAACGCTGGTGTGTGTAAATATTCTCACATGTAATAATGTGCTCATACATCCAGGGAAGAGGCAGCATATCCTCTTTTCCCTGACTCTTTCCAAACATCGCCCTGCCCTTCGCTGCCCTGTTCTTCCTGTTCCACCACCCATAACATTTCCTGCTGCCCTCCCCTTCTCCTCCACCTAAACTCCCTAAATTCTCCCCATCCATAAGCTCCGTGCTCCCCCACATTCTGCATAAATTAACAGTGCCATATCTTAAACTTTTGAACCAGCGCTTCCCTACACATTCCATCAATCTTTCATATTTGTATCAGAAGAAACATCATCCTCTCACACACACACACACACACACACACACAAACACACACACATAAACATCCAACCAGAAACTCTGCACAGTTGTGATAAGTCAAATGTTGCCGTCTCATTTAATGTGTTGACTGGATTCATCTGTCAAAGTGCCCTTGGTTGGATCCTTCATCACTTTTTATCTCTCCATCCATGGGTGTGTGCAAACTTTTTTCTGATTGAGGAAGGTATGAATAATGAGTAGTCGAAGCACATTAAAAACACATTTATTAGTAATAGAGTGAAGCTAAAAAGATGCTAAATCAACTTGTGGTGGATCATTAGCTCTGTCACAAGAATGAAATGTATATGTGTTTCAGTTTCCATGTGCATAAGCTGCTTTTCTCATCGGGTGGAGGAGATTTTGGTGATGTTATAGCATCCAGAGACACCTGACTGCTGTTTCAGTCCGCTGCTTCCTGTTCAAACTGACCAAATCTGATATTTTCAACCAAAATATTACCTTTTCCTCATGCTAACCAAGTGATTTTGAGCCTTAACCTCACTGTGACACAACATAAAACTAAAATTTAAATGTAAAGAACCTTAAAGTTTTAACAAAGAAGTACAAAGTTTCAACATATCTGCAGTTTTTGCAGAGTTGTACAACACTGACATTTATTTTGCTGAATGAATTTCGCAGATTTGTAAAAAAAAACAAAAAAAAAAAATAGGACAAGGTCATTGATTCACAAAAGACTTAAAGCTTCAAGGACGAGGAAAAATCTCAAGCGGGTATCAAGACTGCTGCAGACTGCATAATGTCATTACTCTCAAATTACAGTCATTATGAGGAATATTGAATAATATTGTGTGTCTCTCATGTGGTCGTGTTGAAGGCTGAGCAGATGCGAGCAGGGAGCCTGCGGAAAAAAAAAATTTGGAAAATAGCTCTGCTTACATCAGCAGCACTGGGGAGTTATGTTGGCTAACAAGCTACTCCCATGCACAGTTTGTTTACACAGACGACACCCAGATCACAGTCTCTTCTTCTCATTACATGAAATATGCAGTGGGGGAAAATGTCGTGAGTTGTATTCAATCTGCTGAGTGTGACAAGGCGACAAAGATCAGCGTGACTGAGAGTAATGATGATGAACTTCAGCGTGTGGGGATATTATTGACATTAAAAAATGCTGGAGACTTTGCAGACTGTCACTGAAAATTGATGCTGTTCACAATCACATTACTTAGCCTGTGTTAAATACTTCTGCATAGTTTTGCCATAAATTCCATAAATGGCTCTGAGAAGGCCCGAAAGGATGCTTTGCTGATGACAGTGTCCTCTTTCATGGTGAGCAGGGGGGTTAATTAACAGTTTGATGAGTGTGAAACTGGTATGAATCATGTGCTTTGGCTTTGCAGTTACCTGATTTTGACCCAACTGAACACCAATGAATGGATATTTGTGAATAAATGTGTTTCATTCCTCAAACAAAGTTCCAAAGACTTAAAAATCAAAATCTTGGTGCATTTAAGGGTTCTGGTCTTTCTGGCTCAGCGCCTTACTGAGCGACTTTATTTTGGGTTTTTACTTTTACTTTTTGGGTTTTTTTGTCACCTGCATGTACATCATTTAATGCTTTGGCATGAGGAACTATTTTTGGCTTCTTGTCAAGGCTTCTTAATTATAATTTATTATATTTTTTGTGTCCTTGAAGGTATTGTTGCTACACATGTGAGCTTACTAGTTGATGGTAATCCATTACACTTTCAGGGCTTCTTGCATGAAAGGACATTTTGATTGTGGTTGAAACCTCCACAAAAAACCATCAGTGGGCCTTTAGTTTGGATTGTCAAATACAATAACAGCCACTGAGTCGCAAATTTTCTTATCAGTAACCCGGAGAAATGTTCAGATTGAGTCTAACAGACTAAACAGCACGTTTGTTCCCACTGCCAAAGGACTTGTAATCTGCACTGGACTGTCTCAGCAAAACCACTTCTGCAGCTGGTTCAGTTGTTTTTTTAAAGAAATGTTTTTGTTGCATCATCTTCATATAGAATAACTAGTGTTAGCCTAGTTAGCAGGGATGCTAAAAAAGAAACCTATGCATGACTTTGGATGTCTCATCATGTGACCTTTAGCTTGCAAGTCCCTCTAGATAATCAGCTTTTCTGACCTTGAATTGAAACTCTCCAAATTTATTTTTAAAAAAACTATCTAATTGCCTTTATGTTTTGAATACTGGGACACAATCAGAATGTGACTCGGATCAAGATAACACTTTTAAATGTCAGGTACGAACACAAAGGCCTTTGATCAGAAGTCATGATCCAGATCACACATCCAGATACACGTCACATGTTAATGCTACCTGTAAATGTGGTAAGAAGCACTGATTTTCAGATAACAAGTGATATAAGACCACTATATGTTTGAGCTCGAGCAAATTCCTGGCTTAAAGGCTCTGAGATGTGTGATGATGACATTGATTTATACACACACACAACACTCCCTTTCTCTAAACGCTTCGCTCATCTCACCCAGTTATTTACTCCTATAGGTTACATGACCGCAGCCACATATAAGCAAAAAAAAAAAGAGAGAGAGATAATACTATAAATCCAGCTCAACACCTCAGACTCCGTCCACCTGCGATTAAAAAACACATTCAAACCTTAAAACCAGATAAACTTCTGACAAGGTGTTGATCCAGAGCCGTTACTCTGCTGTGCATCCATCTCTTACATCAGTCATTTCTAAAAATCCAACGGGAATAAAATGGCCAAAAAAAAAAAAGAGAAAAATCCAACCCTAACAGGACGGAGGTTGACTGAGTGGGAATGTGACATTTTTATAAGGAGACCATCTATTATTTTTATAGCAACATTAATAAAGTCTCTGGAAAAGGTTTTTTAAGAGACAGCACCTAGACAAGGATTTCACCCGGACAGACATGAATGTGTGTGTGTTGGACCGCTCGCTCTGCCAGGGGGAGGGTAGTCCCTGCAAGGGCACATTTCAGCTCCATCACCATCATCATCCCTTCCACAATAAACCATGAGCACAAAGTCAAATAATAAAACATCACGCAGGTCAGAGAACATTAGACGGTTATGTTCAGGTTAAACTGAACCAATGATTTCAAATTTCGAAACCCCAAAATGTATTAAAGTAATAAATCACTCATCAGTTCCGAGGATCCTCCCCTCCTCCTCTGAAAGCTCGGTGCTGTGATGCCATGCTGGTCCATGAATGTTACTCATTATTTTTTACATGCTGCCACACCTTCTCAGTCAGTTAGTGCAGATATTTAAAGTAGTTTAACAGTTTTTGCCGTCCGTCAAAAAGGAGGATTGGATAATTTCTGATACAAACGTGATGTCTGAGTGGTGAAGACCCAGCTGGAGTTCAGTGAGAGTCTGCTGTTTGCTAGATTAAGCATAAAGAATAGAAGCAGGGGGAAGTAAAACACCCCTTGCTAACTCATTAACTTGTTTTTTAATGTGTTTAATGTGTGAACAAACAGAAATACTTATAACTGATAAATGATGAATAGTGCTGTAACTGTAATTTTAACCTTATATTCTGTCTTTTAGGGCGACTTTGTACCATCTGTCCAAGGACTATGAATGAAAAAAAATAGCATCTTGGCTAACTGTGGCACATTTAGTGATGTTTTATTAATGTGCATCATCCCTGTCAAATGAAACAATAAGATAACATTAAAAAATGAAGAATTTTTGGGTTAAAGGGAAGTTTTGCAAGAACTATTTCATATCAATCAGTAATTTCCTAGAGTTTTGTCAACTCCTTGAGTTTGCCACTGAACTGTGTGTGACAGTGTTACTTAGAAAACACTGTGTGACAAAATGTTACTGACTGATCTACATATTACTGTTACTTTGTGAAGTCTTAATAAAACTTTGTAGTGAGCCAGACTGGCTGTTTCTCTCAGTTTTCAGTCTTTATGCTAAGCTAGGTCCACTGCTTCTGGGATAGTTTACCTTTAGCTTACTGTTGTCTGAAATGATGGCTTGCAAATAAATCAGGTCATCATAGAAAAAAATGATAACAGTGTCATAATTTACTTTAATTCTAGTTTTTTTTTAAAGAGAATGTATTTGCAAAGACTTTTTAAAATAGTCTGAACTGGCTGTTAGAAAACATCACATGCTCTCGAGATGCAGAGCGGACTCGAGTCACATGACTTGGACGTGAAATGGGAAGGAAAACTTGACCTCTTTCAAGTTTCTAAAAGAATGTACCGCAATCAAGCATAAAGTCTAAAAGAGTTGTATCACAAGAACTCCGAAGTAATTTTCTTTGTTGATTTTTTAGAAGAAGACAAATCCTGATGTCCTGAAATGTCGACCAAAGGGTGGCCCGTCTATTGTTGTCCAGTTTAAGATTTGAGGGATTTGGGATTTGAGGGAAACAAAAGATTTTTTTCCCCTCAGCTCCATTTTGGCCTCAACTTTTTGACTTTCCAGTGTTTCATCAGCTTCTGGGAGGGATTCCCTATCACAAACTGAATTACAGTCCATGTTTTGAAAAGGGTCCATTTTCATTGATGAGACACGTTTTGCAGTTAATTTAGCTAATCCACAAATATATTATAGCTATCAACGTGCTACAGTTTAACATGAGACTTCCTATATGAATCCCAGCTTCAGTTTTTCTGACTCTTATAGTCTCACGTGAAGCGTCGTCTCACAGCTGGAAACTTGTGAAGAAAATTGATGGATACATCATTTTTTTTAAGGCTTGTTGTCAGTCTGGCTTCAAACCGGACAAGCTTTTCCAAGTTTGAAGGCAATGGAAACAGTTCACTGGGAGACAAACTCCCCAGGAAAGCGTTCTTTTCACATTATGTACTGTCCTTCAGCTGACCACTATTTAAAGGAATAAGCCTTGCAGAAAAGTGCAAATTTATCATATGAAACACTATTTTTTATATGTAATAAATTCACATTTTGGCAAATTCGAGTGCTAAACCAGCAGCTTCTGCAAGAAGAAAAGAAACCTTCGCTGAATATCTTAATCTATATGCACAAAATCCCTCGTTCTACACTGACGTTAACCTGATTTTTTGCAGTTTGGCCTGGAAAGGGCTTGAATGAATGAATGAATGGCTCTAACTGTAAATGAAATCGGGGTCTTTGGAAGGTTTTCCAGTCTCGAAGGACATTACTTCTGTGTTTAAGAGGGGTTTTCTGTCCACGGTGAACCACCTATGCTACACAGCACAATATATACATATCCTCCCTCATTTTCTCCCCTCTCTGTCGCTTCTCTGTAAAAATCACTGAATGATGTTTTGACTGGCCAAATCCCTAGAATTTCTCCTGAGGTTTATGCACAGTCAATCATAAGGGCTTTGGCCGATCTTTTTAAAAAGAAACCTCCAGATTATGTTACCTCCACCCAACGGGCAGCTCCCATTGATCCTGTCGTGCTCTCTGTGGATGTTCATTTAGACTTCACTTCCTCGTGCCCTCCCTCCGTGTTATGCCACACTCTCTTTCTCAGTGACATATTTAGGTCGGTAATTAAGCCGAGATCAAAGAACTTGTGCTTTTTAGTGATGTGAGAAGGTAAGGAGTCAACCTGCTATTGCAAAAAAAAGGGGGAGTCTCAAAAGCAGGACGTGGCAGCCAAAGGTACAACAGAGAAGAAAAAAAATCCAAAGGGGGGGTTACGCTCCTGAAGGCAAGATAGTCAGCTCAGGAGAGGAGGTAGGTGCACGAAAGCTTTATTCTATGCTGGAAACATGTAATCATTTGAAAGAGGATAAGGTTGAAGTGAGGACATTACTGGAGCCACACCTTATCAAAACATAGTACCTAATTGAGACACTGGTGCCTAAACAAACTTTCCCCCAGATGAAAAGAAAATGGCCTGTGAAAACAATTCTTCAATGTTGTGGACTTTTGGACAGTGTGTCTTTTAAGTAGAACTTTGTTTTCACCCGTCAAGGCCGGTGAACACCCATGGATGTACAGTACAAAAACATTACTGTATATTTCCAATAATGTCTGCTATGCAGCTCATGTTTTCTCCTGAACTTCACATCAGATCCACCATGAGAAAATGTTGTACTTAGATTTCACACAAGTGATGTTACTAATTGCAATGAAACCAGATGCAGGACAGATACCATCAAAACCATGATTATACTGTTCAAACACATTTTCCCTTTCGGTGAACCTGGTAAAGCTTATTGAAAATGAACACTGGGGCACTTTACATGTGGTCTGCCAGCCACTCTAATATTAGTACCAGTCTCCACATGGGGGAACATGCAGCTGAAGGATCCGGAGATTTTCCGACCTTGTTATAAGACGTGTCGGAGCCGAAATCCTGGGAAGTGACCGGTTCACTTTAGAGTTCACTGTGAGTGTCACACGTAACCAAAACACAAAGTTTAGAAGAAGGACAGAGGAAAAAAGACCCACAGGCCAAAGCAGAATGCTGTAAATATTATTGGGAAAATGTTTGCTACGGGCAAGGAATAGATAAGCAATAAAACCACAATGTATCGGAATGGAAATCGGCACGGAGCCGCTGCAACATTGCACGGACAGTAATTTATGACTTGAACTTGGCATTGATTACCGCTCTCACAGTCTGTCTCTGAGAAACTCCCAGAGCATCCAGCATGCAAGCGTACAAACAATCATTCCCTAATACTCCGGGTAAATTAAATGTGGATTGGATTTCTTCAGAGCCATGAAATTCTTGGAGTAAAAAAAAGGGTTTGAACAAGATTTTCATGAAGACTGTTTCTTCTAAAAAATAGTCATTACAGATACCTCTATCCTAAAGTGAAGATTAACTTCTGAAGATCCTACAGTGATGCTAGCATCAACTTACGAACTATTGTCGTCCTCTATTGACAATAAGGCTCTAAAAGGCTGTTTTTTTTTACGTAGAAACATGAAAAATTTTAAAGAAAATGAAAATCTATGTCTTTTTTCTTCATATATGTTTTCATTAGCCTCACTAACAGCATGTTTACGTCGTTGCTCCAATGCTGAACTTTAACATTGCAGAGTTAAATGCCAACAACTGCTTAATGGATTGTCATGTATTGGCATCCAGACATTCACAGTGTTGGACTTTGATGATCCTTTGACTTTTCATGTAGAGCCATCATCAGGTTAAAATCTCCATTTGACAATAATCCATCTGTCTCTTAGTTTGTGTGTTTTCTTTATAACTGAGCTCAGAGCTCCTGGCATGGCTGTAGACTCTTGTGGTGCTTTCAGACTTTCAGACAACCTCACCAGCTGGACCACCACAGACTGCTGCTATCTGTTGTCCACTTGTACAGAATCTTGTTGCACAGCTAAATATATCATCTTGAAGCTTAAAATAGAGGAAATGATCAGCATAATGGCATGATTTTGTAGAACATTTTATCATACTGGTATCACAAATGTTGTTTTTTGTCCCAGACTTTTCCCCTGACTTTATGGCATAACTGCAAATGTAGTTTCTAAAAATCTTCCCCCTAGTTGGAGTTTTCTAAACGATCCCCCTCATTTTAAATTTACCTAAAACTATTCTTCCCTGACTTCTCTGTTCTCCTCATGATGCTGAGGTGAACATCAGAGATCTCAGATGTTGGTAAAATTAGCTCCTAGCTGTGGTTTCTTTGGTTGACGTGGCCACACAGCAGACTTCAGTTAAACCATCATAAACTCTGCATGTATGTTGTGATACTGTTGTGTGCATTAACACATTAACAGCAACTAGATAGATAGATAGATAGATAGATAGATAGATAGATAGATAGATAGATAGATAGAT